>OMNW01008492.1:23392-46160 GCA_900303245.1 Selene dorsalis
GGGGGGTAATCTAGGTGTATTCTGTGAATTGTCAGAAAATAGCAGCTGATGTGTTAAATATACAAATACAAATATGTATTATCTAATTTTTTCAGCACAGAGTTGTGAAATAAAAAGCTAAAGTCATTGAATCTCCTGCTTTTTCAGTCAGATGGTGGGAGTGGAGTACATTCTTCTTCATGCTCAGGAGCCCATTCTTTACATAATCCGTAAACAACAGAGGCAGTCACCAACACAAGGTGAGCAGTGTAGTATCTGATTAAATTGTCAGTGAAAATTGGGACATGCTGGTGACTCAGTGGACAACCTACATTGCATCTATATTTGATTATCACATATTTGATTTAAACCCACAAAGTCATGGATTTAAGGCTCTATTTAAAGATCTAATTTCCACCTCTGTTTTTTCAGTGGTTCCTTTGGCTGACTACTACATCATAGCAGGGGTGGTGTATCAGGCACCAGATCTGGGAACAGTTATCAGCTCCAGAGTGGTGAGGATTTATAATGTGATCATGCAAAATAACCATTGAAGTGTGTAAGCTTTTTACTGGGAGTGACATGAATCATGTCTGTTTTAGCTTTCTGCAGTTCATGGAATCCAGTCAGCGTTTGATGAGGCCATGTCATATTGCCGCTACCACCCATCCAAAGGATACTGGTGGCACTTCAAGGATCAGGAAGAGAGAGGTTAGCGTGAACGGTTCCAGTATGTTTAAATGTTTTACTTAAGCAAAAGTTGGGGCGTTGTATGGCTCGCTCAGTGGAGCGGGCACCCCATGGGCAGAGGCTGTGGTCCTCACTGCAGCCACCCTGGGTTTGATTCAAACTGGCAGCCCTTTGGTGCGTGTTGTCCCCCCCCACCTCTCTCCCCATTCTCTATCTCTCTCCAGCTGTACTGACACGATAAAAGGCATGAAATCCTGAGAAAATACTTAGTACTAAAAAAAAGAAAATTCCTTCATTACAGAAAAAGCCAAGCCTAAGTCGAAGAAGAAAGAGGAACCAAGTTCATTGTTTCAGAGGCAACGTGTGGACGCACTTCTTCTGGACCTCAGGTCAAAATTTCCACCAACGTTTTACCAGGTACATTTACACTATCCCAAAACTCCTGTTAATCTTTTATCTTTTTGTTGTGTTGAATTAAGTTGTCCTAAAATAAGATTCACTTCATGATAATGTGATGGGATCCAAGTAATATAATTCTGTCTTCTGCAATTTCAGCCTAAGCCTGGTGAGAAGCCTATTCCAGGTATGATCTTTAATGCATTACATTATATTGACATATGATAAACAGTGGGAGGGCGTGGACATCAGCAGCTTGCCTAACACTGTAACAAATGTAATGTAATCAGGGACATCATCTCAAAACAGCACTAATGCACTACATGCAGACTCATAATATTCCGCAAAACAAAGGAAAAATCATGCATACATTTGAGAATGACAATGGGATAAAATTAAGTAAAATGTTATGTAATAGGGTTAAATGTCGATGGAGTTTAGACCGAAGCCCAATATCCACAAATTTTCACGCGCTTTCTCATCATTGAATGTTGTATTGCAGTTGAGGTGAAAAAGGAGCCTGAACCTCCCACGGAAACTGTAAAACAAGAGGAGAGGGAACCAGCCACAAAGTCCTCCGCCCCAGCTCCACCAAGCAAACCTCCTCCAGAGAAGAGAGCACGGCTACAGTGACAGCTGCACCACGCATACTCGGTAGAAGACGGAGCAATGCAGAGAAATGTCCAATAGCACCAAATGGAAATCTGTTCGAGACTGGGAGTATTCCTGTTCCCCCTCCGAAAGTGCAAGACGGTCTGCCGCTCTGCTCATTTGCTCAGATTACAGGATGATAAGAATGAACTGGCACAAAAAGTCAGTTGATGGCCTCAGTGCCCTACTTTTACACTGTAGCCCTAGTCTTACACACTTGATAGGTTTGCCATCGTGGACATTTCAAGCAACTGTACCGCAAGTGGGGGTTAACTGTCACTGTTAACTGATGTCAGCGGGCAGTTTACAGTGTATGAGGGTTTGTGATAAGTTGACATCAGCATTGGTGTCAGCTTACTGTTGACATCATCATCATCATCATTGTGTTTATACTGACTTCAGAGGACAGTTTAACTCCTTGTCTGCTTCACAGGGGAATTTGTCATAATGTATCATGTCATCCAAAAAGCAAATTGCTTCTTGACGCATAGACCTCTCTTTGATTACTGTTACTTTCATCTGCCTTTGAAACAAACCCTCTGCTTTCCTGTGTTTTTGTATTAAAATGTATGAAATATAAGATTCTGATGTTTGATTGTTGACACTTCCAAGTGTTGCTTGATCAGTTTTTCCGATGTTATGAGGAAATTTATTGCAGCTCTAACCCATGATCAAGAACTAATTTCTCAAAGACTTTATTATACATATGAGGAATTTTTACTTTTTTCTTTTAACAACAGTTAAATAAAAAATTGCCTTTGTTTCAAATCATCCTCATCCTTAAATCATCCTCAAAACAAAATGCACATTATATCACTTAAGCCATTTGTAGTTGAAAGAATAGAGTTGGTAGAATAATGGGGGGTTTGTAGATGCATCAAAGACTGATTTGATTCTCAATTGGAAACTTCTATAGTTTGTTTGCCTGATATCTGCTGGAAAGGAAAGAATGAGATTTATTCCTGACTGCTGTTTTAGTGTAACCCTAATTTAATACTTTACCTTGTACACAGCTACACATATCTGACAGCTGAAGTTACTGCTTTATTGACAAACGCTTTACATTTCAAAAGAGGTTTCTAAAGACCAGTGGTTCCCAACGTAAAGCAAGTTTTATTGGGGCCTCTTTCCATGTTTAAGATATTTTTGAGTTGTGGTTCCACTGAAGAGTGATTTGATTAAAATTAAATTGGACTGATATTTCACAATAAAAAGCATAGAGTAGAGGACAGAATAAACATTGTTTTTCGTTATTATCTTTGTAATTAGTGAACTCTTAATGTGTCTGTTGATGTGTTAACCTACTGGAGGGAGGCTGACCAACTGCAGTTTACTTTCAGAAAGATTTTACATTGTTGGTTTGGTAATTATGTTAATAGCAAAGGATGATCTAAGTAGTTCCTCCACCACTTGTGGTGTTAGTCATATTTAATGGACTTTATGAAAGTGGCAAATTAACTTTCCAATGGGAGAGAGTTTCGTCAGCAGGTGTCGCCATTCTGTCATGTTTGGTTCAATTGCCTAGTAATACATGTAATTTCATGCATTTTTGCTACCTGTCATCACTGTTGACTCACGTTCGGGTCAAACATGCTCAGTCACGAAGGAAATAATTTTCATTTCCTCAAAGGCGGGGACAGTAAATCGGGTTGAAGCATAAAGAAGTGTATAAATATTTTTTTTTAGTGCCAACAGCTGCATCCATGGCTACAACCACCCTTTCCGAAGCCACGAAGAAGAACTTTCTCGCAGGGCGTGGTGGGATAGGAGTCTTCTCAGTGGAGGACTGAAAACAGTGCCCCAGCTGGCTGGCTAGCTGCAGAGAAGATGGCTGCAGAGGGGATTTTCAGGCCAGTGTCTGAAAACAGTCCACCGTTTGTCATGTTCCGCGACCACTAGCCAGCGTGTCACCCCGGTTATTCCGTGGGTCGGATTCGTCGGAGGGGATAAAACAACATGGGGTCGCAGACTCTACAGATCCTGAGGCAGGGGGTCTGGGCTTCAATCACAGGCGGATGGTACTACGACCCCGATCAGAATACATTCGTCAACGCTTTACATCTCTACATCTGGCTCTTTCTGCTATGTTTTCCCTTCACACTTTACATGGTGAGCACTGTTATTATCTTTTTTAACCACCGTTTTTATCTCTGTGTATTTGTCGTTAACTGCCGTTAACTGTCGTTAACAACGTAAGTTACCGAACCAAGTGTCCGTTAGGTTAGCTGCCACAAGAGACTAACGGTCGGTCTCGGTCTATTATCTGGAGCGGAGACAATGTAACGTCTCTTTTAAAGTAACGCAAAAGCTTATCTGACCTCAGAATATTCTACAAACTATGAAATTACTCAATTTATAAACGAGTGGATGTTATTCGGGCGATAACATGAACAGAATAACCTTTAAACGGCTCCCCTTTAAGTCTACCACCCACCAACTAGATAGGACCGTAATGCTCTTTTGTCTAAATTCATTGTTTATCACAGCGTCACAGTTAAGATCCTACATGATATTAACAGTCGACCCCACAGAACCAGGCTGTGATCAGTTAATTTAATTTCCCTCCCCCGGTTATCTGCTTGTTTTCCTCCTGTCGGTTGTGATTTGCGGTATCACCAGTTTTCAGACGCTACCAGCTGTGACTGCAGGAGCACAGCTAACGAGTATGTAACAGCAGTCTGGCAATTGTAATGTCCAAGAAACAGACTCAGATGACTGACTGGCTATTTGCTCAGTTCATATCTCACAAGGGGTCGTTGTTTGTAAAGGCTGTATTTACTTTTGCCCTCTGGAGGGGCTCCAAAAGGGCTTCACACACCACAGACTGATAGTTAAACGATTTCCACACTTTATCAAACTGTGTTTCTCAGATGGGCTGAAAGGTCATACTATCACTGTTTTTCAGATACATGTCTGTGAATATTATAATGTCAGGAAATAGCTGTTTGCTCAGCATACAAACGTCTATATTGAGAAGCTGACGTTTCATATCGCTTTGTGGTTTCCTTTCTGTTGCTAAAGTGGAAATACATGGGTCAGATCTGTGGTTTACTTTGAGCCACAGGTTAGAGTGGTGCTGCTGTTTGTCATAACTGCAAACAGATGCAGCGGGGTTGGGGGGTTGTTTGAAGGACAACAGGGATGTAGGAGCTGGAGCTCAGACACCTTGTGGTGAATGCACAGGTATGTGCTGATAACCTCCCTGGAGGCTGCTTCACTAAAAAGAGATGTTAAAAATCATAATTGAATATAACAGTTTTTAAAACCCTGCCTGTGTGTGTCACACGTAATTGGTGTAACAGGTGCTCTAATCTATTTTCAGTTGTGTCTGTGTGCAATAGTTCACATGTTCAAGCCCTGTTTCATTACTGATTAATCTTCTAGTTATAAACAGTTTTGCTGACATGTAGGTGATGTTCTCACATGTCTTGTTTTGTTTGATTAAGAGTCTAAAACTCCCAATAAAATTTGATTTACAATCATATAATATGGGAAAGAAAAGCAGTAAATCTTTTTCTACAATATTTGCTTAAAAATGATTAATTGGCTATCATGATCATTACAAAACCAAAACATGTTACCATTACTCAGTATGACTAAATATCCTTCAGATAGACATGATTGATCTACCTTCCTGTTGTTTTAATACCATTTGGGACAAAAACATCAGTAAATATAACACTATCAAAAATCAAAGTTAAATTTTAGAGATTTAAGACAATAATGTTACATTACAATAAGACTACTTGACTCTAGAAGATGCGTAAAGAAAGAAAAATTAATATATGATACTAGATGAAGATAAAGGGTAGACAAACAGCGATTATAGAATATTAAAGCCACAAACCTGATCACTCTAAATTATGAAATATCCAGTGTAAATACATTTCTGCTCCCTTCTCTAATCCCAGGCCCTGCCGCCAACCATGGTGATAGTGGGAATCTACTGTGGTGTAATTGCTGCCATGTTTCTGCTGCTGAAGACGGTGAATTACCGCCTCCACCATGCCCTGGATGAGGGGGAGGTGGTGGAGGACCAGGCCAAGGAAAGTCAGGGCACAAGAGGTGGCACTGAGGGGGCTAATGATGGACGTGTCACCCGTCTGGAGGACAGCAACGGCCCAGGGTAAGGTCACATCTCACACACATCTCACACAGCCCGGTTGTGGATTTGATATCTCGGAGATGTAGGACAAGGATGCTCCCTGAGTGTGACTAAGCTGCTCAAATGATGAAGCAGACAAAGTGCTCTGTAAAGACTGTGTGGGAGTATTGTGTAGTAGGAAGAGGGCGTCATGCTTCCCTGTCAGTGATTACATGGAGCGTGGCTGTGGAGTGAATCGAGTCATTTAAATGTGATGTAATCTGGAGTTGTATATCAGAGCTGAGGTTAAACGTCTATTCATAAAGTGGTGATGAGTGAAAAGAAATAGGCTGCTACGTGGATAATATATGTATTGTTGTCAAAGCTTCCACATAGTTACGCCCAGCAGGAGTAAAGATAGGGAAACCAACTTTAGTTTGATTTTTTTGCTATTTTTGACTTAAACACAGAAGGACGCATCAATATAACATGCATTTTACCACAGGGAAGACTGCTTCAGTTATATACTAATTCAATTGTGTATCATTTGACCACTCCATGTTTTATGTGAAGGATTGTGTTGTTGTTTTGTTTCTACAATAAAGTGCAAGATCATGCCCTGCGGCCCTGTGGGTTCTGTTGTAGGTTAACAAAAGCACTGTTTACATTCAGTGTTTTTCACCAGAACCACGCTGTGTATCCTTGAGGCCTAGTGAATGCATTTCCTTTTCCACAAAACACTGCTCTTCCATACCCGTGCTTCTCGTTGCGCTACCCCGGACACCCCTCACCTGTAGAGCAGTGATTTACTGTAGTGCAAAACCTCTTGGGTGGAGCAGAAACAAATACAGTGTGTTGCCCATGTGCTTGTACGCAGTAACAAACAAGCTGGGGGCCACACATGCAAACATTACCCACAGAAACATCCCTCATAAACTCCACATGATACCTTTTAAAGATTGTTTTCCTTTCACTTGTAGGTACACTCTCTTCCCAGGATACTGCAGGATTTTTCTTCATTATCACTGCATCACACCACTTAAATATACTACTCTGCTGCCACAGTGCAGAAGCTATGTGTCTTAAAGTTCGAATGCCTGTGTGACAATGGACTTCAAGCATAGTTTATTTTTTACTGTGGAGATTTTTTTCTGGGAGAGTGGGAATGAATCAACTTTGACATCTTGCAGTGTTAGTGAATTTATGGGGGTCTTATCAGCTAATTGTCAATTGTGAAGATAAACTTTAAAGTATTAATATCCTGTTTCGACCTTGAAACCTATCGTATTTTCAGTGAACGAAGATACATAGTTCAATATATAATCCATTTATTTCAAAAGACAAGTATGTTGACAGTGAAATATGGGCTAATTAATCCCTTAATTAGGGTAATGAATGCCCTCATTAGTGTGAGGGTAATGTTCAGTATGGCCAATGTTTTTGTAGGACCCAGGGGAGCTCTGATGTCTTCTTGGTTGAGTTAACAAAATCAAACAATGTGGAGTAATGAATCACTTTATCTAGATAATGTTATCAGTTACCATGAAATGACAAATACAAAACACATTTCAAAGCACAGTCATGTCTTCTTTGTAGGGAGGTTAAGTTCTCATTCAGAAGAAACAAATGCCAGTGAGGCTGGTTCTGGCCTTTTACTGCCCATGACTCGAAGAGGTGACTCATATTCACATTCCAGAGGGAGTGCTTAGCAGGATGCTGAGAGAGGGGAAAGACAATAAGAAAAATGAGAGCTCCCGACCACAGGAGCAGTCGCAGTTGCAGCTTTGCCCACACATCTGGAGTTACATTCCAGGTTGTTTGAGTTTACAGTAAAGGAGACAAGCCGAACTGAAGTTGATGAAGGTGTTTTTTTGCGTCACCACCCACTTATTTTCCCCTTGCTGGTCCTTTTTCCAGTCTCCGTTCATCCATGCTACGTGCTGTAGTTCATTACTTGCAGTGTTTGTGTTGTGGTTTGACTCGATATGGAGCATTTTTGGCATATGGAAATGATTTATAGACAATCCCTGGCAAGTTATTTGTTTCGACATACCGGCTGGTTAAACAAGCACGTCCGGGCTAAATATAGGCTTGGAGAAAATCTACAAGGATGTTTTCATCAGTTTTTGCTCCTTCAGCTGAGTTTTAAACCTCATCTAAAGGTTGTGAAGTAGAATCCTGTTTAATAAAGTCATTACATTGAGTCAGTTAAACTGATTAAAGGGAAGCAGAATAGATAAATGACAGCAGTGTGAGCAGGATAAATGGCACATTTCTCCCTGTACCTTCCATCCAGATTTCCTGTAAGGGAGGGAGTTGCACTGTTCCTGCACTGGTAATACAAGCGTGTGCATGTGTTTGTGTGTTCATACAGGGACCCTGGAGGGGGTATAGAAATGGCAGACTTCATCAGGCAAGAGACTCCACCAGTGGACTGCAGTTCCAGGAACTCCTATATTGGGATGGAGTCTAACCAGCAAGTAAGCAGAGCACTGGTTTGCTGCATGTTGCATACCGCACAGGGCTGAATATAACGTGACCCCGATTTTATGACCCACCCCCTCAGGCTAATGTACATAAATATAAATAGGTCAAACTAAAAATAACTTTTTTTTTTTTAAAGTACAGCAAACGTGCCAAACTATTAGCATACCAGTGTTTCTAATTCCGTTTACTATTCTGGTCTTTAGTGTGTTAACCGGAGATTCAGATAAACAGAGCGGGAATGGGAGTGCTGGCATTTATTTCGTGCCATACTCCAAACATAATCTAATGTTCAGCTGTCCATGTGCTGTTCAGTTTACTGTCAAACAGTACACCTTCACTAAAAGTGGCATCCTGTAATCCTTTGGTTTGGACCTCTGTCTAAAGGCATCTGTGGAATTTCCATGTTAACAAACAAAAGTTCATGATTTGCCTTCAGTGATTTCTCACCAAAGTGAACTGCGTCTACACTAGTTCACAGATGTGTCAAGTGCATTTCCTTCTTCCTCAAACCTTTGCAGCTGATTTCTCTGAAATGTTAGAATGCAGCATTGTTTACATCCATGTTTATAAGCTGCCTCTCTTCTTCTTCTATACCTTTGTTGGCGCACAGTTGCTTCTCTAACTGTTGAAATCTGAAAGATCTGTCAATTACTTGATCAGTTGCTGAACAGAAGATTAATTGGCAGCAGTATAAATTATAGATGAATCGTTGATGTAATTTCTTCAGGATCTGTAGTATAGGGCTGTATAAATAAAACTGAATTGACTATACTACATACATATGATGTTACAAAGTGATGTGTAATGTGCTTTCGATGAACTTTACATTTATCAACCTTCCCACTTTCAAGCATCATGTCCTGAGTTCTTTCCATCCATTCAGCTGTCATGTGCTCTGTGTGTACTGTTACACATCTGTGCACACATCTGTCTGTGCACTCACCTAGCTGAGAGAAACCTGATGATTAAAAGTAAAAGTTTAAATTTATATTTTGACTTTTACAATTGGTGGACTAGAGGAAGAAGTTGTGCGTGTGTGTGCGTGCGATCATTTGATATGATCCTCGCACAGCTTGCTGTCAGCTGATATCTTATTTAATATTCAAAGTTATTTTGCTGTTTTATGCTGTGAGATATATTTAACCTCTGGATCCCCATGGGTGCTCTGTCTTTGTACTGTGTGTCCTTGAGTTGTTAATCAGCCAGCGTGCTCTGCTCAGCTGCTGTGCACAGAGAACGAAGGGAAGCCAAAACTTTTTCTCTGTAATGACAGTGAAGAGGCGCCGACTGTTTGTAGTAACACAAAAGGTGCCTTCTTGTTGATCTTGTATTTTTAAACAATCACACGTTGTCAGTTTGCCTTTGTGAACGTTTTGCCCTGGAAATCAGCTTTTGATGTGTAGAAAATGTTTCATTTCAAAGGATTAAAGTCTTGACTTATCTCTTTATTCTGATTTCAGATTGCATCCACTCATGGAAGATCAACAGTTGCCAAAGGTAACAATGACTACCCACTACCTTGTCATGTATAGTAAAATCATCATTGGGGTATGTAACTCCACACAGTTTAGAGTGAAAAGAACTATTAGAGCCATATTAAATGTCTTCTCTGCAACCTCGTGATGCATTCTCTATTTTCGGAATCGCCACATCTCTGACCATGATCACCCCAGCTGCCCAGGAGATGTAGTCTGACTCAGCATTACCATGACCTCAACAGTCACACCAAGACGAGGCAGCTTTAGACAGGCACTGCTGAGTGTGGAGAAAAAAGTAACACGCTGTAAGATGAAGCATGGGACTCATTCTCCAGGAACTCCTTATTGGAATACTGAGTGAAAGACAATAAATGATCTTGTAGCTTTGCTCTTGGTCCACTGTAGTAGATGTTAAGAGTGAGGCAGCTCTGTTGTCTGAATAATTCAGTGAGTCTGTTCACTGCCATTCTAATTAGCTGGCAGTTGCAATGACAGGAAATGGTCTGAAATGGGACCAGGGCCCTGCTGGGGTTTCGTTTTCTTTTTAATCTTCCTCCTGTCCCAGGTTCCAGACTGACTGTCTGTTACAAACTCCCAGAAAGTTTGACCACCCTTACAGACTTGAGGAGTTGAGAAATGCTGACAGCAGAGATTAATTTTAAGAGTCATATCTATGTTAAAAGGTTACCTCCTGCAGCCATCAGGGCATTCAAGGAATCTATTCAAATAGCTCAAACCTCAGTTGTGTCCATTGGGTCCTGGCCATATCTCAAAAGTAGTATTTCTTAGAAGAAGCAGGAGTATCTATTTCTTTATCCCCTGTAGGGGACAGTTATGTGTGGCTGCTCAGGGGCAGTGCTTGTCAGTGGATTAATAATTGATTCAACGTGTCATCTCGTAATTGCTTTCTTCCTATCTTTGCAGGAGATGGTGGAAAGACCTCAGATGACATCAGTTTGACTCTTGTAGACAGCTGCAGTCATGATCATGGTAAACATGCATGGCATTCACATATAAGCCAAAGAATTTTTGTGTCAGTGACTGTGACATTTCAGCACTCTCCTTACTGTTTGATTTCTTTCTATCTGTTTAGATCTGCTGTCAGACACCAAGATGTACTGCCTTGTTCCCAATGACTCCTTCGCCTCCTTGCAGCCGTCAACCTCTTTGTGTCCTTCAGAGCTGTCCAGGGACCCTGCTGATATCTCTAACTCTGCTGCTTATCACTTCAGCTTGTCACACTCCTCCTGTGACACAGAGGTGACCACTCACACATCCATGCAATCTCAAAACTATAGGAAGGAGCTCCGCTCTCGGGGCCTGCCTCGGACCTCTAGCTCGGCAGGTTCCGCTTTCCCTGACCCATGTCTACCAGACTTTGCCTCTTACCCACCACCCAGAAGAGGCGGCCTTGACCCTGTGAGTGAGCTGGAGACTGCCAGACCACACAGGCCAGGGGTGTGTGAAAGAGAGGGTGCTGAGCATATGTATCAGCAGGACCAAGCTGTGCCATCCACCTCTGGAGTGGAGTGTTACAGACGCAAAGAACAGCGCAGAGTTGCACGCTCAGCCTCCAGAGAGGCAGGAGAAGGTAGCTCAGGACTGTACCAGGTGGAGGTGGGTGGTGGTGGGAAAAGCTCTGGTGGAGGAGGAAAGTCCCAGGGAGGGGAGCGCAGTGCTGATAGCCTGAGGAGCCTGAGTACTCGCAGTAGTGGCTCCACTGAGAGCTACTGCAGTGGTACAGACAGGGATACCAACAGCACTGTTAGCAGCTTTCACAGTGAGCAGACCAGCTCTACACATGTGGAGAGCCTGCTCTCGCTTTCAGGGGATGAACGTGTACGGAACAGAGGAGATGCTGCATCTGCTTCTGCAGATGGCAGGACTACGAGCCTCGGCAGTGTTAGCTCTCGAGGTCTCAGCAACCTTCCCTCCCGGGAGGCCAATAAAAACCCTCATGCCAATGAGCTGACTGCTAAACAAGCTGCTGACACACCGTCTGCAACCCAAGAACTGGTGGAACCTGGTAGGTGCCAGGAAGAGCCTGGTATCAGGACCAGTGCGGATGGCTCAACAGATGTAGCTGCCACAGAGCAGGAGCAAGTGAAAGTAGACGCTCAACCAAAGTCAGCCAACATTGTTCAGAGAACTTCTTCCCTGTCAACAGGGCGCAGCGGACGCCGGCGGACTGGCAAGAAAAGGGCAAGCAGCTTTGATGCCAGCCGTCACCGGGACTACATGTCTTTACGTGGCATGGCCAAGCCTTGTAGTGCTGTGTTTACTGGGGGTGGAGAGGAGGACTCCAGTGATCAGAGTGAATTTAGCTGTGCCTCCAGTCTCCACTCCACCCACCACCTAAGCACAGACAGCTCATCTAGTACCACTTCCCGGTCCTGCCACTCACCAGAGGGTCGCTACAGGGCCCTGAAAGCCAAGCACAGTGCAGCCTGCTCCTCTTCCTCCACAGTAAAAGCTGTGGCAGGATCTGAGACAGCAGTTCGGACTGGAGGGAAGCGGCGCAACTCCCGCCGGACCCCCAGCACGGGCAGTGCCAAAACACATGCCAGAGTGCTGAGTTTGGACAGTGGTACGGCTGCCTGCCTTAACGATCCCAGCCGGCTCGGAGCTCCTGTTGGGCCTCGGCCCCTTACCACCTCCAAGTCAGACCTGGAAGCCAAAGAAGGGGAAGTCCTTGATGCGGCATCCCTGCTGGGCCGGGCCTCCCAGCTGGAGTCAGTGACCCGCTCCAGAAACAGTCTGCCCAACCAGGCAGCTTTTGCTGAGCCTCAGGATGCCACTGCTGCTTCCCTGCGGGGTACGTGCCACACACAGCGTTCCAACATACTGTCCACATTGCATCCTGTCTGGTGTATTACTAGTGTTTGATGACTAGTCTACAGTTCATGTTGTAAGTGTAGAGACATGAATCACAAGAAAGGTTGTGTTGAACTCCATCCCATTTTAAAGGTGCTGATGACTCCACTCGGTAAGACATGCACTCTACTTTGTGAATTATCAACCAACCACATTGTATTATGTTGATATGATATGGTTGCTGACAGAATATGAACAGTAATAATAGTCTGGTGTTATTATTTTTTTTGCTTGTTTTTTTAGATTGGGATTTGTTAGTGCAATATCTGAATGCTGTAAAGGTAAACATTTACTGTAAGTCAGTATTCATACCTCATCTATACAGTACATGCTCACTTCACTGGACAGCTGCTTCTGGCCCTAACAGGAGCATGGTGTTTAACAAAACGAAGACTGTTTTGGGTGTACTTAGCCAGACATCAGATTTTGAGTGTGTGTGTGTGTGTGTGCGTGCGCGCTTGTGTGTGTGAGAGTGTGTATGCATTGGTGCGTGCCTGTGTGTGTGGCTGTACAAGAGATGTCTGCCTTGCTCATTCAGTGTAACCATGGTGAGTTTCCATGGAGTGACAATCCTGACCCAAGCATAGTGTTCCCTGTGTAGATCACTATTAGCATGATGGCACAGTGTGTGCTTTGTGCTGAGGTTAGACAAACAGCAGCTCTCTTATTAGTGTCATACAACTGAGTCTAATAGATATATCCTCCCCCACATTATTCAAACTTGCAGGCTTACATATTTTATTTCTGACCTCATGTCTGTCTTGGTTCTTGTTCTTAAGCTTCTAGGTGTTGTGACACTTCACATGATATTGGTGCTCATTGTGTCTTAGCTTTCCAGAGTGTACACTTCTTGGAACATGTAATATTAGGGAGCGGGATATGTCTGGACATGTCAACGGTCAACCAGTAATATCTCATAATTAGTTGTTCTTGAATCCCTGCAGTCTCACATGAATTTATTTCTTAGTTTTTAAATTTACTCGAGTCTGAGCCAGCTAAGTCACACATATGGATGTATTCACTGATGTTAAAATCTAAAGCAGCACTTGGTTGGTAAAAAGTTCACTGGACTTGAAGTTATCATTTGCTTTTATTGGTGGGAATTTGTTGTCCTGTGGCCAGGTGGGACTGTTGTGCTGAACATTTAATTTATTGCAGCAAGTTCAAGTGTACTCTTGGTAAATAAACGGCACATTCTGTCTCATATGAAAAAAAATTTCTAAGTTCAACCATTCCTAATGTTATTCACTTTTGTAGGGTTTCTAACTTCAGTCTCACTTGATGACATACACCCTGTTGCTAATGCTAGCTAAATTTAGCAAGAGTTATCTAACTATAGCTGCAGACTGGGGCCTTCAATGGTCCTCTGTGCTGCTGCACTGTAGCATGTCACAGATGAAAATGTTTTTTTCACAAGAAGAGAAGAATATAAACACACCATATCCCATTAGCAAATATATTGGTTCTTTTACATTGAGAGAATGCAACACCATTTTGAGGTGTAGAGGCAAAAAGTCAGTATTCATTCATGGCATGTTTGCAGCAATATTTCTTCAAGTGGGGTGTTTATAAGTTTCCTCTGTTACCGAATGTGCTTTCTTGCCAGGAGCAGGTTGTGGTGACGGTGGCTTCCAAAGAGAGAGTCAGCCATCATTGTGTTAACAATAGGGCGGTTTATTAGGGGCAGACTGGACACTTTAGGGTCAAGACAGTCTGGCTGAACTGGGGCTAGTTGCTTAGCATGCTAATGTCAGCAAAGGAATAAAGAAATTGCTTCCCTCCACCACAGGCAGCTGTTGGTGGGGAAAGTAGTTTGATACTGAACTAGCATTGTTTCATTTACATTGGTTTGTTGTTGACTGTGTAGAAATAGCAAAATGAATAGCTCCTTTTTAAAGTTTGCTAACATGAGCTAACATTAGCTACCATGACCTAATGGTGGTATCAGTCAAAGGGAAGCTGTAGCAGCAACATTCCTGTACGTAATCACTTGTGCAAGTCAGTGTTTTATTGCTTCTAAATTCAGCTTTCTTCGTTCAAAAGTTGTCTCACTTAAAGCTGCTGACTAAGAAACTTTTGGGGAATTTGAGTGTGCCATGACCCAAGATCCACTTCTGACCATAGTGGGTGCTAAGAGTTTGCTGTATGTAAAAGTTGCTTTGGCTTTTAAATGGTTGCCCTCTTTTTGGATTGAAAGTCTTCATTAGTTGTATAAATTTCAAGGAGCAGATTTTGTCATTGTTGTTGGTTGGTTTTTAAGATATAGCCTGAGGCCACCATAACGTATGGAAATATCACGTCCTAGTATTGTCCACATAAAGCTCTTTGAAAAGGAACCATCCACTCTGACTGGCCAATGATGTCTCTCACCATAACAGCCCCAGGGAGCGAGGAGACGGTCATATTTCGACGTGAACGTAGCACGTTTCGTCGGCAGGCAGTGCGGCGACGACACAACGCAGGGAGTAACCCCACCCCACCCACCTCTCTCATTGGATCTCCTCTCAGGTACGCCGTGCATGGAGCAGGGAGTCATTTCTGTGTTGCCTGGTATGAGCATGCTACCAGGTGGCAATGTCTCCTGCCCCCACATCAGCGTCTTCCACTGTGCATGACATCAAGCAAGACATCTATCACTGGATGGCTGTCTCCACTCTGCATGTGATGTCTTTGGTCCTCCTCTTCTCAAGACCTCACATTTTCATCCTGTTATCATACCTTCTAATCTTTTAAATTCCATGTTTTGGGCATGGATCAAAGAATGGAGTCCTTACAAAACTCAAAAGCACAAGGTCTGAGTAATCTACTTGGCTGACACGCTGTCTCCTCTCAGAACTGTGCGTGATTCGTTGACATCCCCCTGTATCACATTACTTTACCCTTGTGAGCAACCTTACTAAGGAGCGAGATGAAGATGATATTGATCATTTAAAAAATCAAAAGTTTGGGCCCACAATCTTAATCCCAGGGGATTTTTTTTAGACTTTATAGATTGCCACTCTTTCCTGTTTTACTCATTTTATTTTAACTATAACTTTGAAAACCAAAGTCCCCTGGGGACAGAGTTGAAATCTTTGTTGTCTAAAATGACACTCACTGGATATGAGTGACTGCTGCTCCTCAGAGTAGGTCAGATGAACTGTCACCCCTAAGGCTGTAGCCTGATAAGAGAGTCCATGCTATAACTGGAAGGTTACAAGTAACACTTTTCTTGAATCCCTTCATGTGACTTTAGGTGAAAAAGCAAAAATCCCTGAGAGGTCTGTATCGTGTAACTCCTCCAGTTCTGTTTCACAAGCACCAGTAGCTATTCAGCCAAGGCTCTGCATTTTCCTGTATGTGTCTCACAAGGTCACATTTCTAAATGCTGAGCTCTGAAAAATGTTTAGCAAGGAAAACAACCACGCAGCCTGCCAGGGGTCAATGAACTTGCAAAATGCAAAATCGTTCCCTGTTCCACCGACCTCCCCACCACCCTCTCCTTTCACTCCTTCTATGTTTTTTGACCTTCTTATTGCTGAACCTGACACCTCATGCTTTGTCACATAGTTTTTCAGTCTTATGACTACTTACAACAAACTTCATACAATATTTACAAAGAGGAATGGATTTGTGTAATTACTGCCTCCACTATCCTCAGCATCAGTGAGGTCAGTGAAGGGATACACACTCTTAGTAGATTTTATTTTGGACGTGTTTCAGTGAAAAACTTGGAGAGCTGAGTCACTTTTGCAAAGCTTAATTTTTGCCCGATAGCTTTCAAAAGTCCCTAAACATTACACATGCAGGCTTTAGACTCCGTGTCACAAATCTCATCCATGTCTGATGCTATCATTGAGGTCTCTCTGAAGCTGTAAAGTGATGGTTTTGAATTGGACATCAGAAAGAAACAAAAGTGATAAAATGATTGACATGTTTTAAGTAAATTCTAGTCTGTCTTACTACAGGTCATTAAAGTATTCAGTTTATGTGAGCTCTGAGCAACATGGTGATAAATAGAAACAGAAGTCATGATACAAATCAAGTGAAAGGGCCAAGATTACAAATTTGTTATGTAAAGTTCAAGAACTAAAATTAAAAGACTGAAGTCAGCATCACCTCACAGCCATTTTTGCCCCTGGGTCGGCGACCACCACTATCGCAACCAGCATGTGCATGATTTCACTTGAAATCCCTCTACTGTGAAATTGCCTGTCTCATCTCCACTCCTCTGTGATGATGTTGTGTGTAAATATAAGCAGTGCCCACCCCCCAACCCCACCCCTGGCCTCCACCACTTCTCATTTCCTCCCCTTCTCCCCTCTCCCCCAACAGTCTTCAGGAGGCTCTCAGCCAGGCCTCCCAGCCTTCTACTTCCCAGGTGAAAAGTCAGCCATCCAGAACCCCGTCCCAGGTGACAGTGCTGAGTGCAAGCACCTCCCTGCTGGCCAGGAATGGAAGCACACACCTGGAGGGTTCTCAGGACAAGGCCTCAACTGTTGGCGCTACCAGCTTGCAGGACGACTTCGGTAGGGAGCGCACCAAGAGAGCTGAGATGTTAAGACAGAGGAGTTTCTAATGGAAGAGTTCTGCACTAGTAGCTTTTGGTGGCAGGTGGATAAATATGGCGTATTTGAACGTCTTATCACATGACTCTTGTCTTGGCCTTGTTGTTCTGGTTTTATAAGCTTTGTTTAGAAAGTTGCTTCAGTGGCTGTGATGGTAGGGAGTAGGGTGAAGAGAGCTGGTCACAGATATGACTGTTGCAGTCAGTCATAGCAGAGCTCCATTATCCACGGTCGGAGGACTGTCACAATCAGTTTAAGCCAAGCACAATTATCCATGCTCCATTTATCTCTGTCTGTGATATTGTCTCTGTAGCCAATACTTGACCTCACTTGGATGGGGATGTTACCCTTTGGTCACGGCATTCCTACGCCCAGTCTAACTGATCTGGCAATCAGTTAGACCAGAGTCTAACTGATTGCTGTTGAGCTGATATCTCTAGGTCGTCAGTGAACATGATTGTGAAGAAAATGAGGTTTTGTAAGACCTGTGTGACATCCTTCCTCTGAACCAGTGCTAAATGGATTACTACTCCTACTCATAACTTGACCTGGAGCAGACTGAGAGCAGTGTGTGTGTGTCTGTGATTGTGTTCTCAGAGTGTAAATGAATCTTGTCTGTCTGTGTATAGTTTAGTGGCGTCTGTGATGACGGGAGACTGGCTTCACTCAACAGCGATCCTCAATTGCCTGAAATGAAGCATCTGAAGAAAGTCATTTTCTTATGTAGCTTCCTGAAGATTTTCTCATAGGAAATGCATTACACAACGTGTCATGCCTTATCAAATATCCTTAAATAAATAGAAATGCGCTCACTAATTCCAGAAAGTCTATTTTTGTTACACAAACCTCCCTAGCAACAGAAATAAGGGAACAAACTTTCATTTTTAGAACTGACAAACAAGAGGAAAACATAGCAAAAAGCATATTTGAGACAGACCCTTGGATTCATTCTCTGTCCTTTTCTTCATGCCATATTTGTTACATCAGGCTGGACAATATTTTTGGGTCATAGTTGGCTGTGCAACTTATTTCCTCTTGGTTTATTTATACATCTAGCAACAGTGGGTCAGTTAGAGTTTTGCTGTCTTTGTCAGATTTTTCCCATCATGATTTCGTTACCGTATTATACCACGCAAACAACATTAAGAGTTTGATTGATAATCAAGGATACATGATTAACCTGAGCACAGGTGGTGTTACCATAGCAACGTCTTGGTGTGCTTCTTGACTGTCAGGAGGAACAGAGAGTTTTAGGACTTTTCAAAATCTGTTGATATATTTGTTTGGAAAGAAACGATGATACTAGCAGTCAAAATGAGAAGTTCCTTTCTACGAGGCCCTCACAATCTGAGATACTGCATGTAGGATTTGTGGACACTTGATATAAGTCTTTCGAGCCTGTTCTTTTTTTTTTTTTTGTCTTACTTAAGTTGTTGAGCTCTGTGGCTGCTACATGTATTCCTGGCTTTCCTACCTCATCAGAGGATAAAGTGGAATAAATCCGCACAGAAATATGGTGAGAACCACCTGACTGCTTTTCAAGATGAGGAGGGAATGACTGACTGAACACAGTAACATTGCCAAATTCTCTGGGTGTAAATATGTAGTTTAATGAAATTACTTCCACAGATAAAGTCAAGTGTTGTTTGTGATTTCAGTGGACTGACTCTGCCTCTCTCTCTCTCTTGTGTTTTTTTTTTTCCAGGAAAGCTCACTCCCTCCTTATATGAAGCTGGTGGATGTGACATGTCGCTGGTCAATTTTGAACCTGCAACCAGACGAGCCTCCAATAACGTATGGTGAGTGTCAAACAGATAAGTTAACAGATTTTAAGTTTTAGCTACTCCCACCCTACACTGACAGGTGAAAGGATGTAAGGATTTTTAGACCATGAAGCTTAGTCAGCATTGGTTGTTTTTTAAATGTGCTCAATCAACAAATTGATAGAGACTTCAATTGATCAGAAGGCACACAAAATCTTTCTTGATTGTCTCTTATCTGGTATGTGGTATCACAACTCTTTTCACAGTCAGTTCTCCAGTGGCTTCATTGGTACGCGTGTGTAACATGGCTCAGAGACATGGCTCCATTACAGACCTTTACAGTACAGAAGCAACAAATAAAGCCCAGTAGCTATTTAGTTTGAGGTCACCAGGAAATGAATCATGATTTAATACAGTAAAAGCAGCAGATGCTTTTCTCTCATCAGTGTTCTCATTTTGTCTAATGCCCTGCAGGGACACCGACTCCCACCTCTCCAGTTCTACCTCAGTTCGCTTCTATCCTCATGACCTGGTGAGTGCCCAACCAGTGAGCCTCTGTTAGTGTGTGTGAGTGTGTGTGAGTGAGAAAGAGAGAGAAAGAGAGCTTGTTTTACTACACTTGTGGTGTCCATGTGGAGCCACTGGGGCCAATAAGATCAGCTAGAGTTGGGTTTAGCTTAGGGGTGAAGTAAGGCAGTGAAGGTTAGGGTAAGGGGCTATGGGATGCATTATGTCAGTGGAGGATCCCCACAGAGATGGCTGTCTTTCTCTGGAAGTGAACTCCTTTCCCTCACACACATAAACATTGACACATTTGCACAGAGGACAGACAGAAACAGGGGACATACAGAGACAAAGGAAACACTGTCTCTTCAATTCTGCGGCCCTGCTTTGCATATTTCTTCAAAATTATATTATTTTTGGCATTCATGCTTGTCGGTTTGAACAGTTGTCTTGTTGTGTCAGCTGTTCCTTCTCTCTCCTTTCTTGATGCTTCAGACCAAAAACAAATTACATTACACCAATTTTACAAGCCCTCCAGTGGCTACCAATTTGCTCATGAACTAAATTTAAAGAATGATTGGATTTTGAAACATTTTATGGGCTGGAATCTATGTACTTATCTGATAAAATGGTTTTATATGAGCATGTTGGACTCCGGCAGGGCTGCCCTTTTTTATGGACAGAATTTCTAGGCACAGCCAGGTGCCAGAGGTGGTCCGGTTCGGGAGCCATCGGATTTCATCTCTGCTTTTCGCGGATGATGTTGTCTTGTTGGCTCCCTTGAGCCAGGACCTTCAGCATGCGCTGGGGCGGTTTGCAGCTGAGTGTGAAGCAGCTGGGATGAGAATCAGCACCTCCAAGTCCGAGGCCATGGTTCTCGACTGGAAAAAGGTGGCTTGCCCCCTCCAGGTTGGGGGAGAGTTCCTGCCTCAAGTGGAGGAGTTTACGAGTCAGGGAAGGATAGAGTGTGAGATTGACAGGCGGATTGGTGCGGAGGCTGCAGTAATGCGGTCGCTGTATCGGTCTGTCGTGGAAAAGAAGGAGCTGAGAACTTTGGGTCATGACCGAAAGAACAAGATCCCGGATACAAGTGGCCGAAATGAGTTTCCTCCCCAGGGTTGCGGGGCGCTCAGGAGCTCTGTCACCTGGGAGGAGCTCAGAGTACAGTAGCTACCTCCACATCGAGAGGAGGAAGTTGAGGTGGCTCGGGCATCTGTATCGGATGCCTCCTGGACGCCTCCCTCGGGAGGTGTTCCGGGCATGCCTCACCGGGAGGAGGCCCCGAGGAAGACCCAGGACACGCTGGAGTGACTGCGTCACCTGGCTGGCCTGGGAACGCTTCGGGATCCTCCCGGAAGAGCTGGAGGATGTGTACAGGGAGAGGGAAGTCTGGGTGTCCCGGCTCAGACTGCTGCCCCCCCCCAACCTGGCCCCGGATAAGCGGGAGAAAATGAATGGATGGATGGATGAGCAAGTTGTTTTTGATATAGTTAGGGCATAACCATTTTTGCCATGACAATCCAGATGGCTGAGAGTGGGTGAAGTGGTTGTTGTCCAGGCTTTACTGTGTGTAGCAGCTAAAAGCAAATCTTGTTTCAATGTTTTATATCTCTCAATTATGTTTGTTAAAGTGACCTGTCCACAGTGCAATATGAATGAGTTTGACTGACCATGAGACAGATCTCTCTCCCTCAGATCCGCCTGAACCGTCTGTTGACAATGGACCCGGAGCTGCTGGAGCAGCAGGATGGAGATCTGAGTCCAGAGCTCCAGGATGCACCGCTGGCCCAAGAAGATCCTGTAGCCACCTCTGCCACTGGCAAAGCCAGGCAGTACTACCGCTTGTGGCTTCTCCCTTACCTGTGGGTTGGTCTGCATTTTGACCGGCTCACACTGCTGGCACTGTTTGACAGGTAAGATTGCTCAGCTAGCCATCATAATCATCATCATCATCATCATCATCATCATCATATTTCATCAAATTTTTTACAGAACACCTACATTTTCCTATTCACATGATCAACAAGTGTCTTACATGGTAGAGACTGTGGCAAACTAAAACATAACCAAATGAAAAAACATTGAAAAAAAATTAAATTTTAAAACAGTAGCGAATGGAACAGCAAGCCGTCATTAGTAAAAGTTGAAAAGTTTTTTAAAAGATGCAACTGATTCTGCGAGCCTTAGATGAGACACTATTTTCTCTTCCAAGTTTATTTTAGGCTAATATAATAACACAGGTGTATCTACTGATTAAAATTCTTCCCAGCGCTTCATTAACCATTTATTTAATCAGGTCAGTCCCTCTGAAATCAAGGACAGACTAAAACAGCTACAGCACAGTAACAGACTGGTAAACAGCAGTACAGAACTATGAGATGGCAACATACACCTAGAGCAACAAATTCTTCAAAGCTTATCAAATCACACTTAAAACCCACAAAAGCTGTACAGGCATAAGGCTCCTTAAAATGTCCACATTTCCCTGTAGGATACTCAGTGCAAAGGTGGACCGACCGGTGCTGGGCTTTCTTGTCCACTTCTGCCTGAGCTTTACAAATATTTCGAGGAGATTTAACATAGATCATTCTTATTATTACCTGTCCTCCCTCTGCCTAGATTTCAGATTTTAGATTATCGGTGTGCATTTGAAACTTAGAAGCACAGCACTTCTACTTCTTCTACTATACTAAGACTTTTAAGTAATGCTTTGCAGGGGGCGTGCACAGTTGAGCCCGAGAGGAGGGGCCCAGTTTGAATGTTTTGTTTACAAACTGCAACGAACAAACCTCCAGACTCTACCTTTAAATGTTACAAGTAAAAACCGATAGGAGAAATGTCATTTTTTTCAGTCTGTCCCAATCAAAGCAGTTCAACTAACTGTTTTTACTTCTATTGCAAAATTAAAATCGTTCTTCTTAATAAGGGTTTTGGAAACCTTGCTTTTATCCCTTCCAGACTTGATTACTGTAATTGTCTGTTATGTGGGAGTCAGTCATTCAGTTTGCCTTGTCTCGCCTGCAACTCATTCAAAATGCAGCTGCAAGGCTCCTCACTGGCACCAAAGAGAAAGACCATATCAACCAGAGAAACAGAGAATTGATTTTAAGATTCTTTTGCATTGGTTGGTGCCAGTCTGTACCTCAGACTTCCGGCTCTTATTCTGCCTCCCAACCCCTCAAACACACCAACCAATCACTACATGCTTCCTGCTAAAATCCAAGAATGACTGAGCATTTTTCACTGTTGCTCCCAGACTCTGGATCAGTTTGTGCTTCTAACACCCCCCACACCCCCACCACAGCCGCCTTTGTT
>OMNW01008492.1:46180-75005 GCA_900303245.1 Selene dorsalis
TAAAATCCAGTTTTTAAAGGCATCTACTGCAGAAATTTTCAGTTGCTGTTTGTAAACACACCATTCAAAGATGGCCCCTCCTCCCTCGCTCAGCAACAGACACGCAGTGAGGAGGGGCATCGTTGTTGGTGAGAACACAGCAGTGAATCAGAGAAATAAAACATCATTTTGTGATTGTTTCGCAGCGGTTACACCTCTGCACACCTCCACACAACCCTGTGGGAAGGTACCGCAATGCCGGATTTTAAGTGAATGCTTAAAACAGGCAGGCACAGAGCTGCAGCTTTTCATCCATCCAAGACCTTAACAGATATAGAGTTGGATATACAGAGCACCTCAAACCCTGTGTCTGTGCAGATAAATACACTGTCATGCACTTCACCTGTGTCATTTGTATTTTGTATTTAATAGCCATTTTAAACCAACATTATGACAACCACATGCTTGATAATACAGCATACTGTCCGTATTATTGAACGAGTCTGTGCAGTCCAGCTTCTATATTTTGGATGTTACGTTCAATCCTAACCTGATAGCAATCGACAGGGAAACTGAGCCTTATGGTGGAGCTGACTCTTCCCTTCTGTTGTTACAGGAACCGTGAGGTTTTAGAGAACGTGCTGGCTGTGGTGCTCGCTGTCCTGGTGGCCTTCCTGGGTTCAGTGCTGCTGGTCCACGGCTTCTTCACTGACATCTGGGTCTTCCAGTTCTGCCTCGTCATTGCAAGCTGCCAGTATTCTTTACTGAAGGTGAATACTTTGAGTTACTTTGAGTTAACAGCACAACTTTGTTAAGAAGTGAAACAGAGAACCATTGTTACAAATAAGATATTGGACCTACTGATGTGCTGGAACACATGATAGTAGTTTATCAAAGTCTGGTGTGCCTGTAAGGGAATTCTTGATACTTAGAAGTGATTTTTGCTTTGCACCGTCTTAACTGTGCAATACTGATAATACGGATTTGATAAAGATATGTCAAGAAAATAGTTGACACTATAGCTAATTCACATCTGTTTTCCTTTATTGACAGAGTGTCCAACCAGACTCCTCTTCCCCTCGACATGTAAGTAATGCTTACATATTCTCTTGCTGATTACATTACAGTCACAGATGGCCCACCCAGTGAACAACCTAAAGTGGGGAAGTGCAAAATGATAAAAAAAATAAAACCTAAAATAAAACAAAATTCAGTTAACTGTTATTGCAGGTAGACAAATTAATTTCATTTCATCTCTATTACAGCCTGTAGTTATTATTATTTTTATTCCCTGTTGTGGTTCTTGAAATGATTTTGCTTTTCCCCTGCGAGTCGGTGTGTTCCTCCCTCCCTTGTGCCAGTAGCCTGCTCCCAAACAGCGTCTTTTATTAATGCAGCCCCTACTCGGCTGCAGACACAAGCTTTAAATAGCTGTCCAGGGTTTAGACCACAGTTCGCTCTCTTGCGCTTTGTTTGTATCTCCCTTCAGGTCTGTCTCCCCCCCGCCTGTCGTCTTTTCCTTCACCTCATCTCACCTCAAGGTCTCCTTCCCCTCCCCCCTCCTCTTCCTCTTCCTCTTCTACTACATTGTTGACACATTTGGAGAGATCCCAGTGTATTTATCCTGATTGTTGATGCGTAAACTGTCAGTTCTACCTTCACTGAAAAAAAGCAGGGCAGTTCTCTGCCTCATGGACTAAAACCTTCTCCCAGCAGACCTTTGTATTCTCCCTCTCTTGTGAAACCTTACACTTGATGCTATTTCTGTTTATACCTGTGTCACTGTCCCCAGGGCTCCTGTGGCACTGATAGTACTGAATTTCTAAAGGGGCAATGACTTTTTAGAGGGATAATTTTATTTAATTATGCCATATGGTGCAATTTGTTGTATGCTTTTATCAACATTGAGGACGCACATGGTTATGGCATGGTGGGAGTGTTACGTGCTCCAAATCTCAAGGTGCTTGAAGAAATTAGGTTTACAGTTCTTCCCATTTTTCCCTTATTTTGATATACTAGGTTTGTGCTCTGAATACTGAGCTGAACTGGACCACAATGAACCATTTATATCATCATACCTTTGTCCCTGCAGGGCCATAATCGTATCATAGCGTACAGCCGGCCTGTCTACTTCTGCCTGTGCTGTGGCCTCATTTGGTTGCTCCACTATGGCAGTCTGAGGACCACTTCGTCTCGCTTTACCCTTTACGGAGTCGCACTCACCAGCTCCCTGGTACTGGCCTCTGCCAGGGACCTTATCATAGGTAAGGCAGCAGCCATGTATTATGAGCAGTCTTCTTCATTATTAGTCATTATTGCTGACAACAACCTTCTTTATATTTATAGTATTCAAAACAAAGTTCAAAAATGCTTCATAACAGAACAGGAAAAACACTTGCAAAACCAATAAAACAACAAGAACAATTGTAAAATCACTTCATGCAGAAATTTAAAGCACATTTTATCTTTTTGAAAAATGAGTCACATCCTTACTTTTTCCTCATTGTGCTTTCACTCACCTTAATACAACCTTCACTCTTACAGTCTGTGTACTTGTTTTTATGGTCTTGTTAAGCACTAATACAACAGAATATTTGGGTATCAACACACTGGCTGTTGCAAAGTTTGGAAATCCTGACACGAATGCACAAGCCAGAGAATGATAACAATGTTGTAATTTTAAACTTGGTAGAAAGAGAACTATACGTCTATATTAACAAATATTCAAAAGAAATATTCTGTAACGGCCATGTTTGGGCTGGAGATACGTTAGCTATCAACAAAAAGTAGGAATCTGCCCCGAGATGTCACATGAGAAACCTATACACTTGCTCAACACGAGACACAAATTAAGTTTTGTTTACACCATCATTAAATAAAATGGCTGGAAACTGTATGTTAACCACAATCTATCTACAAGGGAAAAAACAATGTTCATTTGTCCAGAGAATATTAACACTGGCTTTCATCAAACAACATTCGACAATAATTGCTTCAGTTGCCCCTGGCGACGTGCCACTGTGCGCTAATATGAGGCAATAATATCTGTGGCTCACAGTCAAAACTGCAGAACAATAAACACCAAGTTATATGTCATCTGGATGATCTAAACCCGATGCTGGGAAACATGTACGATTTCAAGATGAAAAATGTGTATAAACTGACCAGTGTTTCATGTTATCACACTGTTGCCTTGTGTGTGTGTCTCCCTGCAGTCTTCACTCTGTGTTTTCCTATCATCTTCTTTGTGGGGCTGCTGCCACAAGTCAACACATTCGTCATGTACCTCTTCGAACAGCTGGACATCCATGTGTTTGGAGGAAATGGTGAGCGACTTTTAAGATGCATAACTTCACTGCAGGGGTGACTCTGACCTCTTCAGACACTAATACACGCTTTTAGGCCTTATATATTATGATATGGAAGCTTTCGTAAGAGGCCAGAGTGCTGATTTGCATTCTGCCTGGCCCAGTGCCTGTCAGGTTGAGTGGTCTAGTTGCTGACATCCTCTCTGTGTTCTCTGCAGCCTCCACAAGCCTTCTGTCAGCGCTGTACAGCACCCTGCGCAGCATTGTCACCGTCGCTCTGCTGTATGGCTTCTGCTATGGAGCTCTGAAGGTGAGACCAAAACCAACTATGCCTCCAAATCAAATTCAGATCATCCTGCTGAAATCAAAAAGTGCCCTGATGACAAACAAAGCGTGTGAAACTATGTCCTATACAACGGGTAAACAGCTCTTGACTTTAACCACCACCTCAGGACCTCAGAATTATAGCCAGGTTAAAAATTTGATCGTTCAAAAACAGTGAGATGTGTGTCAGTATAGCTGCTTACATGATGGAGAAGAGACCTGTTGCCAAGATATATTCTTGGCAGAGAGTGAGATGTTTCTTTTCTTTTAGTTCACTTTGTTCTTTTGAGTATTATTAGCAACATATTGCCCTGCTGTTTATCATCTAAAACCTGCAGTATCTGCTCAGCAGCAATATCTGCCCGAGTGTACATTTCTGTACTCTGGATGCAATTACTATGAATATTTAAAATCCACTTTTTCCCCAAAAATGTAAACATGGCCAAGTATGAGAAGGTATTTTTAGCTGTTAAGTGGGTATAATTTACTATGTTCACTATCTTAGTTTAGGACAACAGCATGATATTGCACTTAGAACCAACAACTGCAGCCTGGTGGCGCTAGATATTTCAGTAGTGTGTGTCTTTGCCAAATGTGATCTTCTGTTTTCAGGAAACTAAGTCATAGTATGGACATTGCTCTATCTTGCATCATTCATTTGTACATTAATAAAGACTTTTTCTCCTGTTGTTGTTCCAAGTGTTGCAAAAGTGCAAGGTAAAAACAAACAAAATAAGATACGATCTAATAAAATATAATTTTGTGTTGCAGGAAACGTGGGAGCCTCATCACATCCCTGTGTTATTTTCTGTGTTCTGCGGCCTCTTGGTGGCAGTGTCTTACCACCTGAGCCGGCAGAGCAGCGACCCTTCTGTCCTCATGTAAGATTACAGATCTCAATCTGATAAGATTCTGTAGTTTTTGAGCTGTGGTGTCTAAGAGAAATACATTTTTAAATTAAAGAGGTTCACATACTTGCCTAAGCAGGTCATATGTGTTAAACCTGCCCATCTGGCACTCAAGTAGGCAAAAACCCCAAATATTTTCCATTAACTACTTGAGCCATGTCCGCCAGAGAGAAAACCTTTTTAAAGAATAATCTGTGATTTTGCTACTCATACATATGCCATGGATTACCTCAGATAAGGATTTTCTTTCTTCACTTCAAATAGCTTTGAAACTGCTTCACACAATGGTTGTAGTGTTAGGAGCGAATGGTTATACATTCCTTCTGAGATAAATCACCCGCAGGAGATTCATGGTATGTGAACCAGCCAACTTTTTTTTTCTTGCTTCCTGCTTTACAGTTCACTGATACAGTCCAAGATTTTGCCCAATTTAAAAGACAAAAACCCAGAGGACCCTTTATCAGAAGTACAGGACCCTCTACCTGAGAAGCTCAGGGCCTCAGTGGTGAGTTGACTATCCTTCTTTATCTAATTAAAGCCTGGCCTGGATAATTACTGGAATGACAATGGTCATTTAAGATCATCAGATGCACAATTACTGCGCTGATCTCATACTTAGTGTTTCCTTTAATAGAATGAGCGTCTGCAGTCTGACCTGATCGTCTGCGTGGTCATCGCTGTCCTTTACTTTGCCATCCATGTCAGCACAGTGTTCATTGCACTGCAGGTATATAGGAAATGCATCTTTTCTGGTTGTATACATGTAGAAACATCCTCAGTTTACAGTGTAAGCACTAATTTCCCATGTCTTTGGGCCCTCAGCCATTCCTCAGTTACGTCCTGTATGCTCTGTTGGGGACAGTGGGGCTGCTCACCCACTACCTGCTGCCTCAAGTCCGCAAACAGCTGCCCTGGTACTGTTTCTCTCACCCTCTGCTGAAAACCAAGGAGTACTACCAGTTTGAAGTTAGGGGTAAGTACATCAGAAACTTGGCTCTCAGCCTCACTGCTTAGTCTAAGAAATCTAAAAGCTATTCCTTAATGTGTTTTTGTCTTTGTCTGCTCAGCCAGTAGCGGCTGTGCTGCATTAGGAAACACATGTATAATGCATAACTGGAGTGTTTAGACTTGCAAATGAAAATTGGAACAATTCTTTGGTGTTGTTTAAGCCATCAGAATGAACAAAACAAATGCAGATTGAAATGTTTTTGTTTTATTGGTCTTGTCTAGGTTTGTGTCGCTTCACTGCGCCGTTGTAACGATTTTGACTGGACATAGAATAATGAGTGCATTTCTCATTACTTCACCTGTCTGCCTTGTCAGATGCAGCTCACGTGATGTGGTTCGAAAAGCTTCATGTGTGGCTGCTGTTTGTGGAGAAGAACGTCCTCTATCCTCTCGTCATCCTTAATGAGCTGAGTGGCAGTGCCAGAGAACTCGCCAGCCCAAAGAGGCTCGATACAGAGTGAGACTTGCTCCTGTTTTTTTTTTAACTCATTTCTAATCCTTGCTTTTTAATTTCTCTAAATATGTAACTTAACATAGTAATAAAGAGACTGAGCATGCTCTGCTAGCACACTGAACAACATTTCTTCCTGATTGAAATATTTTGAGACTGGTGGAAATACACTAATCTGTTCTCTGGTAAATAGATGCATGAAAAAACATGTATCATTTCAGGCTCATGTCAGTATGATTAATATAAAGTTAATACCAGCATCCAGCCAGCTTAGCTTAGCATAAAGAAAAACATTCATCCTGCACTCTGTGATGTAGTCAGGGTTTCCACTTGTTGCCTGGAAACTAACACTCATAAAACCACAATGTCTCTTTTCTACACTTTCTTTTTAAACAAACAAGACATAACGTGTTAATTAGTGAGCTTCAGAGTGTTTGGGAGGTTGCTGATACTTTTGAAACGAGTCAGGCTAGCTGTTGTGCACTGATATTGGTCTTTGATGGACTCTGTCCCTGTCTGAAAACATCCTCCAGGGTCGGAGCTCTGATGATCACAGTGGCCGGCCTGAAACTGCTTCGTTCCTCCTACAGCAGTCCCACCTACCAGTACGTGACCATCCTCTTCACCGTCCTTTTCTTCACCTTCGACTACCGTCACCTGTCTGAGACACTGCTGCTCGACCTTTTCCTCATGTCCATTGTTTTCAGCAAGGTCAGTGGAATAGATAATAAGTTGTTCTCCGTGCACTGTTCTGGTTCTGTTCAGGAGCCAAATGCATTTATTTGAAGTCATCTAAATATTATTATATTCATTAAAATGCACAAAATTCTTATCAATCTGTTATTCTTATATACTCTGCTCATACTTGTCAGGGCAAATTCTATCAGTACATTTATTATGCAGTCAGAGGATGATAATGTACTGTCTTTGCTTTTTACAGTTGTGGGAGCTGTTCTACAAGCTGCACTTTGTCTACACCTACATCGCCCCCTGGCAGATCACATGGGGCTCAGCTTTCCATGCTTTTGCTCAGCCTTTTGCTGTGCCTCGTATCCTTTCACTGCTGTCTTTATACACTATATACCGTACAATGAGCCAGCAGCTTCATAGGTACACCTGCACTACAGCACTGTTGTAAATTCCACCTCTGTGAAGCTGATAACAAGTGTTTGTGTTGATATTGTCTCAGGGAGGTGTTGCCAATTAGTTAAGACTACTATGAAGTGTTTGAAATGGAATCTCAAGTGAAGGTACAATGATACATACATATTATAATAACCCTTGGATGTTAAATAAGTGATCCTTAATTTGAGCCTGTCCAGACTCTGCCATGCTGTTTGTCCAGGCTGTAGTCTCAGCTGTCTTCTCCACTCCCCTCAACCCCTTCTTGGGCAGTGCCATCTTCATTACGTCTTATGTTCGCCCTGTCAAGTTCTGGGAGAGAGACTACAAGTAGGGGGAAACAGTTCAAACAGCATTTCATGTTCTGATCTAAAACTGTCTCTGTGACTATTTCTGAAATCAACTCCTCTTTTTTTTCCCAAGTACCAAGAGAGTGGATCACTCCAACACTCGGTTGGCCTCTCAACTGGACAGAAATCCAGGTGAGGACATGAGAATCATGTTCTCTTAATACGTGTATCACATGGGAGAATCGATGTTCTTATGTTACTTCTGCAAAGAGCAAGTTTGTTTTTACCAGATAAAGCTTTCAACCCCTCACTTCACCCCAGTGGTGTCAATGTCTGAACATTAGCAACAACAGTAATACAATCTTTATGTCTTTTCCTCGTTCCTTCCTCAGGCTCTGATGACAACAATTTGAACTCCATCTTCTATGAGCACCTTACTCGTTCCTTGCAGCACAGCCTGTGTGGAGACCTCCTCCTGGGACGCTGGGGAAACTTCAGCACCGGGGATTGTTTCATTTTGGCCTCAGACTACCTGAACGCCCTGGTGCACCTCATAGAGATCGGCAACGGCCTCGTCACCTTTCAGCTGCGAGGGCTGGAGTTCAGAGGTAAGAAGAGAACACATGTGACACATATGGAAGAACGTGGTGGTTAAGATTCATTTCCACCCAGAGCCCCCAAGGTTACTGATTAATGAATGAGCTGTAGTCAAAGATATGTTGATCGAAAAAAAAACAGGAAATAGAAAAGGTGTGGGGAGGTGTGTTATCATCATCTTATTTGTCCAGGTTCAATAAATCCTTTGTTCTCCAGATCCTCAAGAACTGTTTGCCAAGTATTAGACCTAGTTCTTGATTTGAAAATTGAAAATTATTAACCAGTTTGTCTGCATTTTGCATTTAAGAAATGAGCATTCCACTATAGTCGCCAGTGCTTTTCGTGCTCTATCTTCCTATGTAATAACGTGTGTGTGTGTGTATGTCCACTTTATCAGCTTTACTTTGTGTTTTGCTGATTGTGCTGCTTTGTAACAAACCACTGACACAGTTGCAATTTTTAACAGAACTAGAGACACTCGTGACACATCAGCAGTCTGTCAGCAACTTTGAAGTTCTCACTGTAAATGTAGCTCTTTTCTTATTGTCACAAAAGTTATCTTGAGAGCATGAAATATATTAGATTCAAGTTCACCCATGTCTTTCACATGTCTCTCTGTTTGCCAGTTTCGATAGTCACAGTTTACAGAAAACAAAAGCACTATTGTGTTGTGAGTCTGTTGATTTCTGCTCCTCAGGAACGTACTGCCAGCAGAGGGAAGTGGAGGCCATCACTGAGGGGGTGGAGGAAGATGAGGGTTGCTGCTGCTGCGAGCCAGGTCACCTCCCTCACATTCTCTCCTTTAATGCTGCCTTCGGACAGCGCTGGCTGGCCTGGGAGGTGCTGGTCACCAAATATGTACTGGAAGGCTACAGCATCACTGATAACAGTGCCGCTTCCATGCTGCAGGTGTTCGATCTGCGACGCATCCTCACTACCTACTATGTCAAGGTCAGTGGTTGCACTTGACAGATCTGACTTTTGAAAAGCACGTTTGCATGATTTATAAATGTAAATGCATCGTCCTTCTCTGGTCTCAGGGTATTATCTACTATGTGATCGCCTCCCCGAAACTGGAAGAGTGGCTGGCTAATGAGACAATGAAAGACGGCCTGCGGGCCTGTGGTGAGAGGAACTACGTCGACCTGGATCCCACCTTCAATCCCAACATCGATGAGGACTATGACCATCGGCTTGCAGGCATCTCCAGGGACAGTTTCTGTGGGGTCTACTTGGGCTGGATCCAGTACTGCAACTCGAGAAGGGCCAAGGTAAAACATGACTCATGTTCTGTGAAGATTATGCATTTTACTTGCCAGACGGATGCTGCTATTGTAGCATTTGTTGGTGGAATTACATGTTTCATGAGACAAGAAAGTTAATGAAAGTATCTGACGTATTCAAGGGACTGTTAAAATAAGATCTGGATTTCATGCATCTTTGGTGTTTGGTTTGTTTTGTTTTTTAGCCTTTGGACAGTGAGAAAGACTCGGCTCTGGTGCTGCTCTGTTTTGGCCTCTGTGTGCTGGGGAGAAGAGCTCTGGGAACAGCCGCCCATCATATGTCCAGGTTATTTAGTAATCTGTCTTGTCATAAATTTGCCTTTCACAATACTTCGGGTATTTAGAGATTGAAATTTGCATCTTTAATGTAAAATTTCAAAAGAATGATGAATGATAAGTGGTTTGAGTAACCCTTTGAATAATGCTTATGTCTCTTCCTTTCTTTTCTGTCACAGCAATCTGGAGTCTTTTCTTTATGGACTTCATGCATTATTTAAGGGAGATTTCCGCATCTCTTCAGTACGAGATGAGTGGATCTTTGCTGACATGGAACTGCTCAGGAAAGTGGTGGTGCCTGGGATCCGAATGTCTCTCAAATTACACCAGGTGAGACTCTGCAGGTGTCATGGTGTCAGTGCCACGGGACCTTACTTTCAGCATTGACTCTGTAAGTAAATGCTTTGTGTCCACTCTTTCTCAGGACCACTTCACGTCCCCTGACGAGTATGATGAGCCAGCGGTTCTTTTCGAGGCCATCTCCGCCCACCAGCAGAACCTAGTCATTGCACATGAGGGCGACCCGGCCTGGAGGAGCGCTGTGCTCTCCAATGCACAGTCGCTCCTTGCCCTGCGCCATGTCCTCGATGAAGGCACCAACGAGTATAAAATCATTATGCTTAATCGACGATACCTCAGCTTCCGTGTCATCAAGGTGGGAACTACAAAAGATATTAACTTAACCACAATGTCTGAGTCTTTGATTTTCACTTGTGTTTGATAAGCACCCGCCTCCTGTACTGCAGGTGAATAAAGAATGTGTCCGAGGTCTTTGGGCAGGACAACAGCAGGAGCTGGTGTTCCTGAGAAACAGAAACCCGGAGCGTGGGAGCATCCAGAACGCCAAACAGGCTCTTCGCAACATGATCAACTCTTCTTGTGACCAGCCTATTGGTTATCCAATCTATGTATCCCCACTGACCACCTCTTACTGCAACTCACACCCCCAGCTCGGACACATCCTGGGAGGCCCCATCAGCATTGGGAATATCCGCAACTTTGTTGTTAGCACCTGGCACAGGTTTGTAGCATAGTATGGTTCAGCAAATAGTGTGGTGGTCACAAAAAAATATAAACTACATGGTACAGGACATTTTCATAAACTTTTGTTCATCCAATTTAATTATATATAGATAAATTTTTTTTTTAATTTTTTCCTTTATTTAGGTTGCGAAAAGGCTGTGGTGCCGGCTGTAACAGTGGAGGGAACATTGAGGATTCAGATGCAGGGGGTCTGTCTTGCGGCAGTGGGAATGGGGTGGGTGGAGACTCCCAGCAGAGCTCAGTGTCACAGGGTGGGACCTCTGGACCTGTCCCCCCGTACTCGTACCAGCCACACCCTCTGGGTAAGAGCAACCTTCTCCAATAACCACCGCAACAGGAATACTGCTCTCTAGTAGGATGATGAGGAACAATGAGCTCCCTAAGATATGATGGTGTCTGACCGTTAAAGGCTCTGGAGTTGTTGAGCAGGATTTTAAATTCTATTCTGTTTCACAGATCGCAGTGCAGAGAAGCTTATAAAGGAAAATTCAGATTTCATTACCTCGTTCTCATCAGAACACGCGCAGCAGCATTCTGGATCAGCTGGAGATTCTCTAGAGACTTGTTGAGGTAGCCTGAGGATATGCCAGCTTTTTTGCAGTGTTATGTAGGTGAGAAAAGACACAGAAATGAAAGGATCCAATGTTTTGGGAGCCAGTACTTTGGATGAAAAGCGATGATGTCTCCGTCGCTGCTGCAAGAAACTGAGCTCTTTGTATTCTTCTTCTTTAAGTTTGTGTCCCACAAGTCCCCACGTCTAACTTCATATGGTCTGTGTCTGACTTGTCTTCACTGCACTCAGGCACCAGTCAGAGTTCCCAGTCTGTGCAGTCAGGTTTGGTACGCCACTCTCCTGCCCGAGCCTCAGTTGCCAGCCAGTCATCCTCTTACCGCTATAGCAGCAGCCGTCACTCCTCCCTGCGCACCTCCACCACAGGCTTGGAGCCCTGTAGACGTTCCTCCACCAGCCAGCTTTCTCTACGCACACTCCCCACCTCCCTGCAGCTCCGACTGGGCTCCACTTCTGACCCCGCCGGCCCCTCTGCCTCCCTGTCCAGCCACAGCATTCCTCCCTGTAAACGCCACACGCTAGTGGGCCTCCTGGGCAATGACAGCCTGTGCAGCACTATGACAGATCCCCTCAGCCAGCATCACCACCACCATCATCATCACCCACAACAACACAACCCCACCGTCTCCACCGTGCGTAGAGATGACATCTCGTATAGAGTGCAGGTTTGTAAATACGAATGAGAGTGAGATGTAGCAGCAGAATTTTGTTAGTTAGTCATCTATTTGACAAACTCTCCTCAGTCCTGCTGTGATGTTCATTTCACTGTTGTGGTCCCATCACATCGTCCAGATTGTGGATGTGAGTCAGGTGCTGGAGAACATCAACTTATCCAAAAGGAAGGAGCTGCAGTGGCCTGACGAGACCCTGAGACTGAGGGCAGGACGGACCTGCTGGAGGGACTGGAGCCCTTTAGAGGGCATGGAAGGACATGTAAGTACTCACTGCAGTTGTTAACACATCAGTATCATCTGGCTTTCTTTGTAGATGAAACCCAGACATGCACACATACAGTCTCTGACCTCTTATGCTGTAAACGTGATATAACTGTGATTACCTTGTTTGTGCTTGTGTCCTATTTTTTAGCCTTTAACACCCACTGTGACCTACTTGCTCTGTAATAAACACTTCATAAATTTGATTGGATGCTCCATCTAACACAGCTCTCCCTCTGTTGCCCCATGCAGGTGATTCACCGGTGGGTGCCTTGTAGCCGAGACCCAGCCAATCGCTCCCATATCGACAAGACCATCCTGCTGGTACAGGTGGAAGATAAGCTAGTGCCCATTATTGAGACTGGGATCATTGAGTTGGGTGCAGAGGTTTGAGACTAGCAAGCACACACATTGCACACACAAACACACACACATATACACAGACACACACAAGACGAAGCCAGATATCCCTGGCTTTCAGCAGGACTCAGGAGCCTGCAGTCAAACAGGAAACGGGAGCCCTCCCCCCTCCCCCCTTCCTTATCACTGAGGGGGAATGGAAGCCAGGGAAAAGTGCAAGCAGAGGCAGAGCCTACATTCATCCAGCATCCTTTACTGCATCGAAACACAGCCACAGTATCTGCCTTGCTTTGCGTCTCAGATATGCTGCATGACAGTAAACAACCCTTAAGTTAAGTTAGTTCTTGCTACTGGTAATTAATTTCTATGCATTTCATTGACTATTTTGTTGGCGATCCTGACAGAGTTGAGTGTAACGAGCGTTTGGAGATTTTTTTTTGTGTGTGTGTATTTTGTTTGTCTTCAAATAATTTGCCAAATAAGCCTGGTATTGAATATCTGCCATGGTTTCATACATGTGAAAGCTTTTTTTTTCGCTGCCAAGACGACAGAGAAAGTTGTGGTGCGGAACAGACAGAAAGTCAGAGACATGACGGTGCTGTGCTCATCCAAATTTCTCCGTTTCATTGTTGTCATTCCTTTTCAATTAGTTTGAAATTAACAAGATTAGTTTGCGCAAAGAAAAAAAAACTTGCACTATGATTTTCGTCGTTTAATTTACAGTGATGCACTACAATCTTTAGATGATATCACATTTTATTTATTACAGACTTTGAATGGCCATGGTTACCGATGCCTTGGGAATGAAAAAAAATGCAATCATCATTCTGTTTTCAGCCATTTTTATTTTACTATTTTATGTTTGATAAACTTGAAAATAACTTTTTACTGTATATGATTATATCTATATATAATATATATATATTTACACAAATATATATATATAATGTAAATGTACAAAAAGATTTTGTTTTCGATATTTATTACTGTGAACATGGTATTTACACTTTGTTACATCTTTTTTTTTTCATTTTGGGACAAAGGTTAATGTATTAAGGACCATTGGTTGAAAACAAGATGCCAGATTTTTTGATGGACTGTTTCACTATTTAACTTAATTCTTTTCTATATGGAGAAATAAAAGTTTGATTTATTGCTGACATCTTTAACATGTCTCTTCTGATTGTTTATATATTGTTGTACTTATGCCTCCAAATCCATCCAAATCATTTTTTGATACCTAATAGACTAACCTCATGAATACACAAGCTGCCATTGAGGTAGTCAGTTAGTGTCTGAGTTTGTCTTGACAGTTGGTTAAGTATAAACTGAGAATCAACCTTGCGTGACAGAAACAGAGAAGAACTTAAAAATGAAACTCTACATAGATGCAGTCAGGTGATTTTTTTCCCCTTCGGTTTCTAGCATTTTTTTATGGCAAGTCATGCAACAGTTCTGTGCTGTGCCCATTTTAATAGCTCATAAAGTATACTTATTTCGTAACATCCTACAAAACTGGTGCCAGACCAATCTACAGGTATGATGAATGATTAGTTAGTCACATGTGACACATTATTGTTCTTCCAACATTCAACAACAGTCTAGATATAAAAAATTATTGTTCTTACACTTGCGTACTAGAAAAATTGTCTACTAACACTTTTGAATTCTATATTTTTGCAGGAGACAGCACATGGTACAATTGTATGTCACAAAACGTATACATTAAAAACACAGCACTGATGTCTTAATGAAAATATTAAAATACATGACACACCAACAGGCGCAGATGGCCTCGAAAGAGAAGCAGCCGGGCGGGAACAGTTTCCAGCCTACGAGCGAACACCTTTTAAAATCATGTTCTTATTACTGATCAATACATTATTATGGAATTATCTATGAATTGTCGAGCCCTTAATAACATCTTATAAACGCTATAAATTATGCCTTATGAAGAGGTCTGCTTTAGAGCAACAGTCAGGTGCCCTTCCCTATCATGAGTAAACAGACAGGTTCATGCTTGTTGTTGAACCTCAGATCACATGACTGTCTACAGTAAGTCCCCGCCCCTCGCGCCTCCTGATTGGCTTCTGCGCTAGAATTCCCGTCAACGTTTTTTCCCGACGTCACGTATAAGTGTCCCGTTGACTCCTGCTCTGGATGTCTGTGGAGTCACTTCGGCGCAGCTTCCTCTACACAACACCACAGCAGAAAGGTAAAGAGAAAAGAACAAGTCTATCGTCTTTATCGACTTTTAATTCCGTTAAGATTTATTTGGAGCATGTTTCTATATTTTTATCGTATGTTTTTGCTGTTAAAAAGTGACTAATTTCGCTAGCTTGTTGTGCTACCAAGCTAGCAACGTTAACGAGAAGGAATATTATAATCATGTGACTTACAGACCGTCAGGTGGGTGGCATGTTTGTGGTATTTTATGCTAGGTTGTGTTGTCGTTGTGTCGGTGCTATCTAACAGTCCAGTCGGTAAAGACAACCTTATTCTAAAAGTTCATTTTCTTAGTATACATTACAGTCTGCCTGTCATCTCCCCAGCAGTCTGACTTAAGGCGGAGAGATGTGTCAGCTGGTCCACTTTGCCGTGCTCGGCCTGAGTCTCGGGCTGGTCAGTGCGTTTCCCTCCGAGCAGCCAGAAAATGGGAAAAACTGGGTGGTTATCGTGGCTGGCTCTGGCGGCTGGTACAACTACAGACACCAGGTGAGAGGAGCGACACAGTCAGTCTAAACGAAACCCGAGCCACAATTTGACGTTATCAAGGGGAAACTGTGCTCATTTGTTTGCTCTTTCCCTGGGTATTTTTTTTTATCCTACCTTACCCATAGATAAGTCACTTCTCCTTTTAAGTGCATGCTCCCCCAGACTGTTTCCAGACTCAGACTGACTGTAGTAATGTGCTGCTGACCTCTGGTTCTTGCTTGCTTCCCTCTCAGGCTGATGCTTGCCATGCCTACCAGATTGTCCGCAGAAATGGCATCCCAGATGAGCAGATAGTGGTCATGATGTATGATGACTTGGCTCAAAATGAACTGTGAGTTGGCATTTTTTGTTTCCGTAAACGAGATCTTTGTGATACAGTAACTTCTTCTTTACCCCAAAACCAAATTGTACTTGACTTGTTGTTTTTTAACCTTAATTTCTCCTCATTTGCAAGTCTGTATAATGATTATACAGATTATAAGTATTAGTTAGGTTCAACACTGTTTCTCTAAACTCCGAACCCTATTAGAAAATATGACTAAAGACAAAAATCTGACAATTCAAGGCAATGGAGCCTGAGAGTGTGCACAGTTATTTTCATTGTTGGTGCTTTAAAAATGGTCCATTGGTTATCAAAATACTTAGTTTTATTTTTTTCTGCTTTATGATAAGACTAATTACTTCGGCTCCAACTAAAATTTGGTCTCCCCATAAAATTCATAGTGTCTATGTTTAATAATAGCTTTTTATTTAGTCTGATAACAGAAGAAACTAAATAAAAAGCTAAAATTTGGTCTCTATTTACTAGCTGCATCACCTGAAAAGCTTCCCACACTGCAACTAATCATCAAAACTTTTCATGGGGTCAGGTGTTGAAATATCTGTTGAGGTGCTTTAACTATTCAGACCCAAGTCTGATTATATGTAAGTAGAGCTGAAAGTCATCATTTATCTTCAGTTAGTCTGTAACTACTGACGTAAACGTGAGCCATTTTTTCCAGTGCTACTGACTGTTTTTGATTGTTGCAAAGACATTTGAAGACAGCATCTAAGGCTGTTAGAAACTGTGATGGACATTTTCATTGGTCAGACAATCAGTCAAGTAATTATCATGTAAATCTATAATAATAATACAATTATCAGCACTTTATTCCACTGTGGTTGTTTTGACGTGCTTAACAAACACAAGTTTTGTTGCGTTAGGTCTGACAGCTGTTTTTAACTCATTTTTGGGTGCAGAATCCAAAACTGATCTCAGTTTTTCTCTATCACGTGGAGTTTTTGAACTATAGGATCCCAGTTTTCTTAAAAAATATGAAAAATACTGTACTTAAATTTACAAATATTGACATACAATGAAATATGAAAGAAACAGGCATGACTGCAATGTTTATTTAACACTATTATGTTTTTACAAAGGATATGGCTACTGTAATTAATCAGCTGGTAAATCTTACTACAGCTAATCAGTGGAATTTTGCTTATCTGGAGGGTAAGCTGTGGAGGAAAAACTTGACCTGCTAGAAAAAATGTTGTGTATGTTGGCATTTGTGCCAACATACGTGCCACTTCCTGCCCTGTGTCATACATCGTTAAAGCAGCAGTTTTCAGAGCAGGCAGCGTTGTAAACAAACTGGGTTAAAGAGACTCACTGAGAGGAGTCACAAGAAACTAATTTTAGTGCTCCTTGAGGGCTTTTACTTGGAGTTGTGTTACTGACATAGTCGATGGATAGAGGAGCAGTAGTTAAAGCAGATGTATCAGTTTAAGTCAGTGTTAGGATAATTGTTATACAGTGTGACATACCATAAACCACAGTAATGATTGTTGGCTTCTCTGTTTATTTGTCGTGTAGTGGCCCAGTTTGATTGATTCACTCTTTGCTCTGAACTTTTGTTCTGTCATAAAAACTTTTTTAAATTAATAAAAAAATGGATTGAATGATATTTTTGGATGAGTACTCCGGTGGCAGAAGACAAAGAAAATGGAAATCCAACTTCCTAATAACATACATTTCCAAATGCTTAAATAGGGCTGCAACTCTTTATGATGATATACAATACAGAACACATAATATAATAAAACCCTCACCCTTGACTAATCAATTAGTTGATAGGAAGTTTCAACTCTATAGCTAACATTAGCTTTTAATGCTAGCCAGCTTTATGTTATGACATTGTGATAAGTAAAAGAAATATAAACATGGTACTAATAGTTTTTATTAGGTGGGACTATTTTTGAATCAGCAGGGTATCTGAATTGTAATGATCAACAATAGTTTGAGGATTATGGTTCTTAGTGTTGTCTGATGTGTCCATATTATAAAATACTTTGACATAATGTAGGTCAAGTTTTTGTGAAGTCACGTAAAATTGATTGTTTTATATCCATATTATGCTCATGGTTAACATCATTATCAGTGTGTGTCCTGGTTAATAAATAACTTGCTGGACAAATCAATTCCCACTGATAGCAGAGGATTTTCTGGTTTTCACAAGATTTCTTGCAAAATAATAGCTCATGTGATGGAGATGTTGTTCATATTGTGCCACTGTAGTTTGTGCTACATTAAAGACCTGCCTGTTGAGTTGCAAAACGCTCTGCAGTGGAAGGGAAGAAAACCAGTTTGGGTGCTGTGGAGTCAGTTTCTGTCTCTGTCACCTGACCAGTGAATCATACATCTGTTTCCTTGTCATCATATCAGAGTGTTTAGTCAGCGTTTTGCTCTTCCATGTATAAATCTAAAATGTATTTTCGTTTCCAGGAACCCCACCCCTGGAATACTGATCAACAGGCCCAATGGCACAGACGTGTACAAGGGAGTTCCTAAAGATTACACCAAAGAGGTGATTACTTCAGTGCAAATGTTTATATTAGAGTGCAGCACTGTGCTGCTGAATCTGTGCTTTGCAGAGCTCTCAGCATTCAGTCGCTGTTTGAAGAGAAAAGCAAAGTGACGACTCCTGACCAACTGTTTTTCTGCAGGATGTGACCCCAGAAAACTTCCTGGCAGTGCTGAAGGGCGACTCCTCAAAAATCAAAGGCGGCTCAGGAAAAGTGTTGAAGAGGTAAGTGATAAACAAAAACAATAGATGAGAGCTTTGACTTTGACATCATACTGCTTGTTTTTTTATGACCTTGCTTACTTTGTCTTGACAGCGGACCCAATGATCATGTGTTTGTGTACTTCACTGACCACGGGGCACCTGGTATTCTGGCTTTTCCTGAAGATGAGGTGAGCACTTTCTACTTCCGCAGATTCTGCAGAAGTGAAGAACCACACAGTCACACTTTGAAACATAATAGGATGTGCATGACCTTGGTTAAGAAACTGTGACAGTCACTGATATCAGACTCATGCCTTTTTAGCACCTCACTTAGAAACATTTAAACATGGTTTTCTCTGCAGAAAAAAAAGAGCAGCAGCAGGGTTGCCACCCAACCCATTCACGTGTGCAGAGGACTTTGAGTGTAACATGGTGGTTTATCTGTTTTTCCATCTTTCTCCAGCTTCATGTTGAAGATCTCCAAGAAACCATTAAATACATGCACGAAAACAAGAAATACAAAAAGGTACGCAGCAACATGCTGTTGTGTAATTTTCAAGCCAACATGTGTGTACATGTCCTGCTGTATGTCGGTCAGTGATTAAAACTGTCATCACTCATCATCAGGTGATAGAGTAGCTATGCTGGGAGGTCAGGTCATGACACTCGCTTTTGTCTCTTTTTCTGCTGCCTCCACACACACTCATATATACAGATGGTGTTCTACATTGAGGCATGCGAATCTGGTTCAATGATGAAAGATCTGCCTACTGACATTGACGGTGAGTTGAACTTCACCTCATCAGAATCACTTCACAGGAAAAACAAGAGATAATTAACCAACAGATCAATAGAAAAAGTTTCAATCAATGAGCTACTTAAACCCTCAACATCACAAACTTGACTTTGAATTTGAAGATAAAAGACCAAGCTGCCAATAATCAATAGTTTCAGACTTGTGCAATCTCACATACCGAGTTGAAGAGCTTGTTTTTGACATGATCAGACCTGATTCTGCTTCTCTTCAGTTCTGTCATGTGTAAAAAACACTGAGCTCAGCATTACTGCTTGTGTCATGTGCTTGACTTCATGTGACAAACAGGACGTCGGCCAAAGTTCTGTTTTTTTTATTGTGTGCAACCAAAGTTGATTTTTTTACATCCCTTATGACATCTCCATGACGACAGCCTACGACATCAAAGTCTTTTTAACCTGCATTTACCCCTCAGTGAGCCCACAGACTGTTTTAAAAGCCTCAGGTGGCGTCTTTGGATTGTTTTTAAGTTACACTTACTAACTCGAGTTAATCTCTGCCTCCTTCAGTGTACGCCACCACAGCAGCCAACCCTCATGAGTCCTCTTATGCCTGTTACTATGACGAAAAGAGGGACACGTACCTGGGCGACTGGTACAGCGTTAACTGGATGGAGGACTCTGATGTGGTGTGTGATGAAATTTCATGAACTTTCATCATTTACATTTTAACTTGACCTTTCAAGTGTCATTAGATTTTAAATGACAGTTTGAATGAATGATGGATACTTTTTTTATTTACATTTTGTTGAAGAATAATTAAGTTGATGAAATTGTATCTCTTTGCTACAGCCAGCTTGTTTGTCTGTCTCCTTCCAACAGTAACTAAATTAGCATTTAGCACCTCACAAGATCCTTAGATAACACAACATATCTCATTTGTTTGTCCATAGAGAAAAAGGTGATCTAGATTTGTGGAAAATGCCGACTATTACTGCTACAATTTAATTATTTTCTGTTCAGTATTGGGCTTAAACATGAAACTAAATGTAAGATCCTTAAGCACTTACAGTTCAACACTATGTCATGCTTCACCTTCACATGACTTGAAATTCAGCCGCTCTCCTACACGACATTTTTCATGCACAGATAAAACATTTCATACATTTTAATCTGTGAAAACTGTTTAAATGTACGATTTACTGCATAAGTGTAAAAAAATTTCAACAAGCAAGGAAAAAACCTTTTCCTCAGAAAATGTAGCTTTTTGTAGATTTGCTTTTGTAAAATGTGTTGGTAAATGTCACTCTCTGATTGATTTTTAAGAGCGCATTAGTAACTCTGGCTATATGTGGCTCATTACACATCTATTCACTGTTCCAAACACCTGAAGTCAGACAGGCAGGAAAAGGAAGTGGTGAACAACAACAACAACAGTGGTTTGTTTCCCATCAGTAGATTAAAACCTGGGTAGTGTGCATGTGCATGTAAATGCACCTGTGGGCCTACTGTACATGTATATGAGCATCCTAAAGCCGAACTTCAATTTCACAGATGATTAGCCCATTTTTTCGGGAAATGTTTGTTGCTTACATGATAGTGTAAAACATTGCTGTGTGTGATGATGTCTTTTTGTCTGACATTGTGTGAACAGGAGGACTTGACAAAAGAAACTTTGCTGAAGCAGTTCAAGATTGTGAAGACACACACAAACACAAGCCACGTCCAGCAGTACGGGAACAAGGTGAGAAAGAAAAGTGACCATAAATACCAAATACTTCGATATTTGTTTGATGCTGGTGAATCCGTCTCTTTTTAACCAAGACACATTTAAGTGGAAATGCAGTTTTAGAAAAAGTGAGAATCGGTTTGTTTCGTGCTTGTTTTCAGTGGCTCATCTCAAGTTTCTCCCTTCTCTACAGACAATGGCCCACATGAAAGTGATAATGTTTCAGGGCAACAACAAAGCACACAGCCCACCTGCATCTCCAGTGAAGCTGGAGCCAATTGCAAATCCAGATCTGACCCCAAGCCCTGACGTTCCTCTGGCCATCCTGAAGAGAAAACTGATGGCTACCAATGAAATCGGCCTGGCGAGGGGGCTGCTGATGGAGATAAACGCCCACCTCAAGGTAAAGTGCTGCATGTTTCAGGTCCTCTGTGAATCACAGCCAATATTTGCCATGAAAATCAGATTTGTTGTGAGAATTTAACTGCACAAACTTGAACACTGACTTACAGATTTCTAACACTGTGTGAACATGTGTGTGTCCAGATCAGGGAGATGCTGGCTGAGACCATGCACCAGGTGGTGGAAAAGGTGACTGGTGACAAGATCGAGGCTGATAAGATTTTGGAAGACAGAGCCGAACTGACCCAGCATCAGTGCTACAAGGCTGCAGTCACCCACTACAAACACGAATGTTTCAACTTTCACAAACCTGAGGTAGAGCTGCTTTCTCCTTCATTCAGAATGACAGTGTTCTACCTGAATTCATGATTTATATTTTTACTGTGATGCCTCATTAGTCACTTTTTCACCAGGATCCCATGGTTGACACTTGCTGACGTGTCACATCAGTTTCTACTTTAAATGGGGAAGCACCAGAACTGTTTCACATGCTATCTATAATTACATACTCAATTTACATTCAGCTGACACCAATAAAGAGGGACCGACAGTGAGGCTGCCTATTGTGATCTACAGCCCCTGTCACTGTAGCCATAGACTTCATAGCTCTATTGTAAGACTTTTATTCACACAACTTGGGTGTCAGGGGGGGAAACTTCATGATGTCATCAGAGCAATGTTGTTCAGTGACAAAAATGAAGAAGCAATACTTTGACTTTACATAAGCTGTTAAAAAAAGGTTTTGGTAAAGGATGAGTTCAGTTGTCACCCTGATGATCATGTGAGACAGAGATTCAGGAGAAACAAATGGAGAGGTGTGGACAGTAAGCAAGCTAGTTGTATAATGTTTTATATCATTGTATCTTTGGGGTTTTAGATTTTAGATCAAACACAATGAGACAAGAAAATGTTTTTTTTTGCACTTTCCAGATATGTTATAGACCAAACAGTTGATCAGTGCATTTTCTTTTGTATTTAGATTAAAATAATTGAAAATCCTGTATTAGAATATCCTGAAATGGATGAGGAACATAAACAAATGTCACACTGAGGGTGTTATTGCTCTGTTCATCATGATTGCCAGCATCAAAGAGTTATCAGAAGGAGCCCTGTGTGTGTAAATGTGTGTGAAACCAACATGGATAAGACACTGTATGATGAAAAAACACCTGTGACTAACTCTGAGGCTCTGACCAGAACAGGAAGTTGTATATTAGGCAGAATTAAAATAAACACCCAGTATTTTCCCAGATACTTTCACACTGTTGTTTATTCAGACAAATCTTCCCTTTTCACCAGGAACTGTTTGACATTTATGAGACAAAGATAACAGGGGAAAACAGACTTGGGTGATAAACATTCAAAGATACTTTGAATCACACTGTGACTTTGACTGTGGTGTCTCTGACACGTGACGCCCTCTTGTGTTTTCAGTATGAATATGCTCTCAGACATCTGTACGCTCTGGTGAACCTGTGTGAGAGAGGATACTCTGCAGACAGGTATGGCCCAGTTCCCACTTTAAAAAAACCCAAACATTTTTAACCTGATATTTACACATTTTGTTTCATTCTTATATTTTGTCATAATGTCATTCATTATTTGTTTGAATGTATGTAATAGGAAATCTATCATTATTTGTCCATTTTAACATTTATTTGTCTACGGAGGACACATCTGTGAAAACGAAGCCATATCTATTACATTCCTCTTTGCGGGTCAATAATTATCTAAAGACTCAAGGGTTTTCAACCACTGATGATACAAAAGACGCATTTTGAGACATTATGTTAGGCTGCAGAAACTTTGGCATTTTTTTACCATTTATTAAAAATGTATGTACTAATAGACTAGTTGCAGCCCTGTGATATTCTAATTTTTACCATAACATCAGTTTAACCCCAGTTATATGAATATTAAAGCCATTGTCCACTCTGAAATGTTTTGTTATTTGATGCTGAAGTAATTTTGTTTTGCGTCTCTGCAGGATCCTGCGGGCCATCGACTCTGTGTGTCATTACAGCAAGTGAAAGGCTTTCTATGAATCTGTGAAGTCTGAGATCAGGCTGCCTCTTCCATGTGGGAGGACCCGAGAAGATAATGCTTCTCTATGCACTGTTTAGGAATCAATTTGGAAGATGTGGAGTTGACGTTATTGTTTCATCAACACGCTATAAGACTTTAAACCTTTGATGTTTTTGATTTTTACTATGAATTTTTAAACTTGTTTTATGATGAATTGCACTTTCACTATGAAGAGCTTGTGGATGACGTTTTACTGCCTTAGATTTTTTTATTTTTAGTTTTAGTTTTAAACACATATGATAGACAATTATGACTCTGAATTAGTTTTCCTATTAGCTTTAATGTTGGAATTCAAGACCTGGCATTAATGTTATATTGACAATTAAAGGGCAACCACTAAATACTGAATGTTTGTTGAACCTCAAGAGACTTTGTTGTAATGCAGGGTTCTTGAAATAAAATCTGACAAACCAAAACAGCCACACAAAATGTCTCATATTTGTGTATAATCACTCCAGGTTTTTATTTTTCCATATTATCAAAATAATACATTCATGAAATAATCTATCACGTGGTAGTATCCTTTACTCAGTAATGGTGGCTTGTTTGTACGATGCCCAAATAATTTTAATGTAGTTGTTTTTTCTATCATCAAATGAAAAACATTATCTCCCCTGTGAGCTTGATCATACATCAACAGGATGATAGTTGGTATATTTAATGCCTAACACAACTCAAAACAGAAACCATGCTCTGGATTTTACCCCATTAAAAATATCCTCCTCTTGATTTTGTCAGGAATTAATGTCAGTATAAAATACACTGTTTTACCACAAACATATGTATTGAAATTCTGACCTGATGATGGCGCTAAACACACCACTATGTCAATAAAGAATAATGCATCAACATTATGAAATAATGAAATTATGACGTCTACTGGCCAAAAGTTGGGTTATAACCTTAAAATAATAATAATAATACAAAAAATAAAAAAAGAAAGAAAAAAGTATATTAAACATCTTTAGTCTATAAGGCTAGAAACTGCAAAGGAGTCTAACCTAAGTTTAGGTAATCGTCATACTTCATACATACATCCTAAAGGTAGAAATATGTATCAAAACATCAAGAGACGAGATATATCCCCATACATATTCCTAGCTTTACCACATTGTATTGTAGTTGAGTTATTGAAAAATATTCAAGGTCAATTACGATATTAAATCATGATTGTTATTGTGTTTTTAATACATACATTCAATGTCTAAGCCCGGGTTATAGTTGATATGGTTTCCCGTCACCCTCTCCGTATCTAGTTTCTCTCGTATAACAAAAGGGAATCGATAAGCCTTCGAACAGATGTTGGTTATTTTGGTTTTGAATGATAGATAGAGGGATAATATTTTATTTTTAGTCGCATATGTAGAAATTATGTGTGAATTTTGAGCAGGCAAAAAATGGGGCTACTCAGTCGCGCGAGGGGAGGTTCCTGGTAGGGAGGCGGCCTTGCTCGGTACCTGCCCACCCGTTTCATAAAGCAGGAAGACGTCCTGACCGATACCAGAGTCCGTAACATGTAAACACGACATATCGAGGAAAGGCGTTAAAAGCACAGAGAGGACCTGCTGAGTTTCATCGACAGCTAGACACGTTGTGTTTGTCTCCGACAGTTTTTTTTCTACTTGGTAACGACCGCGACAAACGAACCAGTTGTTTTTATTAGCGCGCTAACTTTAGCCTCTTTGCTAACTTTCAACGGCTGTCCCGGGCGAGATTCTTTCACAGCGGGTCCGGTTGCGCAAAACGGGGCACGGGTTTAAATCTCCGCTAACGCTAACACCATGGGATCCAGAGCGTCCACGTTACTCAGAGAAGAAGAAATCGAAGAAATCAAGAAGGAGACTGGTTGTAAGTAGAGCTCAGACCAATTCCTGAAGATGAAGACTCTCTGACACTGATCAGTTACTGTACTTAAACATTACCTCTGTCACTGATAGACTGTAGTTCACAAGTTACCCACCCCCTGTCATTTCCTCTGTAAAATCTCCAAATAATGAGCTAATACGAAGCCGTGCTAATCGTATTTTATGTGTGAATCACACTGCTGCTTATCCTCCTCTCTCATCTCTGTAACTGGTTAATTAGTGGTGGAAAGTAACCTGATACATTAAGTACATCAACACCAAGCCGTTTGTACTTATATACGTCATATATACACTCCTAGTTACATTGCATTCCTAGATACAGCTGACGAGGTCTAATACAACGATTCTGCTCTAAATCCTCCTTTATGGATGTTATAAAGGTGTTGATACAACTGTGTGATCATGTCGGTGATTGTGCTTTATGTTATTAGATACACAGAGATGTGTTTCTTTTATATAGTTAACTCTCACTGATATAAGTACATACAAACACCACCCAAACAGTATAAGGCACTACAGATCAATGGCTCCACATCCTGCAGCCTCAATATTGACTGATGATTTCTGATAGTATAATGAAGTCTAGTATTTAGGTGATATCTGTTATCTTCTGGTTATTTGGTCAAGACATAATACCTGTTTGGTGTTTTACCTACAGTCTCCCACAGTCAGATAACTCGCCTGTATAGCCGCTTCACCAGTCTGGATAAAGGTGAAAATGGCACCCTCAGGTAAGCAGTAATGAAATCACGGTTCTGTATATAAATCCTTTAAACACCATGCAGGAGTTGTGGTTGATTAGTTTGGTTCCTTTACCCACTAATTTGACAGGTAATGAGCATGGACTTAGAGGACATTTTCTATTACACAGGTCAGATTGGCTAGTTAAGTGACAAGCGATTGGATTATGGAAAAACCTCACTTGCGTAGGCACTGATCCAAAGATCCTGCCTGCAGTAGTAGACTTATTATTATGAAGACGTGAGTAAATCATCAGGACAGATTACGCCAGCTTTTGATGCATTTTTTTCCTTCATTTCCCTCATTGCCAAAGGGATTTCACAATGAGTCTTAAGGAACCCAGTGTTTGGTTAACTTCTGCTTTGCTCTGGGCAGAACAAGCAATAGGTGAAGAAAAGAGTAATCATTAAAGCTGCTAAAACACACAACCCTTTGCTTTGGCAAAGGTGATTCATTCGCAGATCACTCACTCAAGGATGGAATGAAAAATCTCTGTGGTTTCATCTTTGAAAGTGTTTACACATAACAAGTTCTTGCTCCGGTGCTTTCAGTCACAGCACAGTCAGGAACAGCCTCATTTAAGGCCAAGGTGACTTTCCTACTGTCCATTAGTTGCCACAACAGTGAGAGCAGGAAACATTTAAATTCCAGATTTTAATCATATGATATATTTTACCATCCTAAAATACTTCAAAATCTAAATGATATCTTTCCCTGTCTGATTTTGAATAATGATGAGGACATTTCATGTGTCACATCCTCTTAAGAATGACAGTTTAAGATCTGTTGTAAAGCTATTTTTTGCCTTTGATGTCCTGTCTTAAAATATATTATATTGAATTGTCCCTTTTCATTATATTTCCGATGTCTGCAGTCGAGAAGATTTCCAGAGGATCCCAGAGTTGGCCATCAATCCTCTTGGAGACAGAATCATCAATGCCTTCTTCCCAGAGGGGTGAGTTATCCCTGCTGTTGGTCTGTGGTGTCTGACAGATCTTGTTTTGCGCAGGTTGTGTTTGAGTCACAGCCACCACAACGCTGTGCCAGACCATCATGCTTTTCAGTTGTGGCTGCTTCACTGTAGACTCAGGGAAACTCAGTCTTGTCTGCCAGTCCAACGTAGAAAAAAAATCAACTGGGGTTTTTGTGCACCGCAGGTTCTGTATGTATATTTGGCCATTTTTTCGGCTGTTTTATCAGTGCGGAAGCTGAAAACCAGATGTTAGCAGATGTATCATTAAGATCCCAAAAAGTCAGATGTGTAGGCGTTGTAATTTTAGCCATGGCTTTTAATGGTTTCAGATCTGTTCTTGTTGCTCTTGTTTTGCCTTATTTGCTCCAGAGGAACGAGTGTTGGGCTTGGTCAAATGGTGTTGGCTTACGACTGGTTTGAGCTCTCATTGTGTTACCCATGGAGCTATTGTTTAATTTGAGGATAATGGTAACCTGAGCCCGCACAAAAGAATCTGTGATAGTTTATTTTGTGTCTGTTTCGGATCCAGGAAGTGAGAGTAAATTCTCTTATGTTATTTCTTTTGTCTGTGTTTTTTTTAATTTGTTTGTTTTAGAGAGGACCAGGTAAACTTCAGGGGCTTCATGCGGACCTTGGCTCACTTCAGACCCATTGAGGACAATGAGAAGAACAAGAACCCCACAGCCAGCGAGCCACTCAACAGCAGGACAAACAAACTGCTCTGTGAGTGTAGAGGAGCTCAGTGGCACAGGCGTGTCTGGGTGGAGCTGACGACCAGGGCCGTGAATGTTCAGGGGATGTCATAATGTGGGGTCACTGTGTCCCTTATGACCTAACATATTTTTTTATTTTTCCAGTTGCTTTCCGTCTGTATGACTTGGACAGAGATGACAAAATCTCCCGGGATGAGCTGCTGCAGGTGAGTGGAACGGGTTTGTCATTCTTTAAGATGCTGAATCATAGTTTGTGGAAACGGTGGCCTCATACAATTGGTAAATCAGCAAGATAATGAATGATTACATTTTGAAGACGTCTTTCTTTTCTTCATGGAAATCTATTATTACCTCTGAAGATATTCACTATTCATCCTGTGTCAAGGAAACAGATGGTGTTGTGCAATACCTGTTTCAAAGTGCCCCACAGAGAGAACCATCTCCATGTGAATGATAAGACTTTGCCCTTGTGCTGATAATGATGTGATATCTCCTTAACCACGGGTTGATTTTCCCCAGACAGTCTAATATGCTGTATTTTGTCCTTCTCTGTGCTCCCTCCGTGTTATTTGTTGTCCCTCTGTGAAGCCCTCTTGGTTTCAGTGACATTGTGTGACCTGTAATTGCTATAAGCTCAGGGTTGAATGACTCAGACAGATCTCTTGTTTTGTGCAAAACATTTCTGTGTCGTCTGCTTCATGTGATGAACGAGCCTGTGAGACACGAAATGTGCGACTCAAACTAATGTTTGTTTGCCTCTTTTTCTGGAAATATGTGTTAGCTGTTATTTACCATCATGTAATTCTTACTATAGAGTGTGACAGCTGTTTGCTTGCCATTTAACTGAAAGACCTACAAATTATCTTGCTCAGTGCTTAAATACATGTAGTATTTACACTGTTTTCAAAACAATCCACCATATTGTCTGGGCAAACGTTTAATCTTAACAATCAATGAATGCCAGTAAAAACACTTCATGGTAAAGGGGCTTTTTCTTCATTCTTTCCAGGTCCTAAGGATGATGGTTGGTGTAAACATTTCAGATGAACAGCTTGGCAGCATCGCTGACAGGACCATCCAGGAGGCTGACACAAATGGAGATAACTCCATTTCTTTCAATGAATTCATCAAGGCAAGTTTTGAATTTAGACGACAACTCTCACTTTACTTAGAAAGCTCTCCTCACAGCCGGGCAACATGGCCGATAAAATAAAATCTGACATATTTTCACATCACACCCCATTTACAGTTTACAAAAGGTGATGTGAAATGCCACTTGATCTTCTCACATGAAAGACTGTGGGAAAATCTTGAAGTATATATTTGAATTAATTGATAAAATTTAT
>OMNW01008492.1:75025-106050 GCA_900303245.1 Selene dorsalis
TTATTTTCTGGTCTAGCTCTCTTGTGTACTCGTGCTCATGCTGTTGAGTACATAACAGATGCTATGTCAAGTGGGCCCTTTATGAAAGTCTAACCATGTACCACATGCACTCTACATTTTTAGCATTGGAGGACTCAGTGGGACTCAAACTAGGGACCAGGAATAAACATAAAATTAAAATACAGTGAATCCAAAACTCTTGAGAACATTTTCCCATTGAAGTGAATGAGACTGAGACCCTGCTGTAAATTCTTCTGTTGATTCAACCTCTGGTTTTCCAAAGGGCACGTTTCATACTTTGAGAGTTTGAGTTAATGTTAGTCAAATGCGTTGTTTTTGCCACACTTTGCATGCTAAACATTACAGGACCATAATATCTCCGTCATATTTTTAGGAGCTAAACTTGTTCGGTTTTGTTTTCTCAGGTCTTGGAGAAGGTGGATGTGGAACAGAAAATGAGCATCCGGTTCCTGCACTAAGTTTGTTTCTATCTTAATTTGAGTGGAGCTTCAACATGTCAGTTGATGTCAGGACACAACCTCATCCAGCTTCTCAGCAGGCTGCTGTGGCCCACACTCTGAGTACACACTGTCAGACCAAGCATTACGTAGATGATGTCATAGATCTTGAGTTTCTGCCTTTGCACTGCTCTGTAAACAAAGGGAAAAGTTGTGTGCCTTGGGTTGTTTTATGCAATGTCACTATGTATTTCAAAGTAACATTATTTATTAGAAAACTTGTAGAGAGTCAAAGTTGGTACCACTGCTGTTCCACTTTTCACATAAATATGATTTTATAGTACGGTATGATAAAGCTTTTACCTATTGCAGTAAGTTGACTCATACTTCTCCATGGATATTCAGCACATGCTGCTTTGTCTTTGTCTGTACAAATATGCAATAGTTCAAAGCAAAACCTGTAAGATATGTGACTCCACTTCAAAACAGACAGTGTTTTAATGCTAACATGATCTTATGACTCCTTTTCTTTGACTTGCGGCAGGGCAAGTCTGACCAGCCAGCCCGAAGTTTGTCCCTTGAAGCAAAGCAGAACAGATTTTTGTGTTTTACTCATTGAAGTGCCATGGCTGTGGTTCTCCTTTTTAAGTTATTATCTCAACAGTAAACAGGAACCAATGGCCATGTTTTGTTCTTTCATCTATCTACTTCCAGTCGATTGTAATTACCTACTTCAACTGTTGGACTAAAACCAAATTAAGCTTGACGTTCCTACAGAAGGCAGTAACCACCTGGGGCCTGTTTTAGCCATTGCTGAGTCATTGTGTTGTATAACATCGTATTTAAAGAACCGGCTATTAATTTACAAAAACATAGTGGTGTTCAGAAGGAAAGTTTCACTAAACGCTGCCATCCCTTTGGTTAGCATGCAAGTCTTCCCTCACACCTGACGTGAGAAGTAACAATGGTACCTTTGCAAAATGGTATAAGGATTTAACTTCTGCCATGGCCTGCATTCAAAAGGTTTTCCCCCATGATTGGTACATAACAAAGCCCTGAACAACAGTGTCAGGCGCCGTGGTGGAAATTGGGCTGTGCACCAGTTAGTCTGTAGCCTTAGACCAGGTAGACCTACATTAACGTGCTATGCTTCTGTTTATAAAATAGTCTCCCTGTGGCAAAGAAAAACTCTTTGTTGTATGCACTGCTCATCATTTGCCGTGCATTTACTTTCACCATTGACTAGTTCCATATGATTAAAGAGAATAAAATGCATTCATATATATTTTCTGTACAAGTGTGTACATGTACATGACTTGGAGTGGAAATGTCTGACCCTTTTAATCTTTAATGTGAATTTGTTAAATCATTACAAGAACACCCTCCAGCAGGAAAGTGAGTGCAGGAAATTAAGCTCAACCATTTTGTCAATCATTATGTGATTATCAATCAGATATGATTCCTATGTTATGTGATGTTGGTCTAGGTATTATCAAAGTAATTCATGAATTTGATTTGAATAAAATAAGTGCCATGCCTTCCTTGTGTCTTTTATTGGGAAACTACTGTGACTTGGTGAGGGCTGTTTTTTTGTTTTTTTTTTTACTTTTGCATTCAGGTTTTATTCCAGTTGATAGTATGAGCTGATTTATCAGGACCAGGTTAGAGGATTAGACTAAAATCTACCTGAAACTAAGCCACATTTAAGATGATGTGTTTCTTATTCTGTCTAGACTTAATATGAACAAACATAAGATGTGACTGAATTAGATGGATTAGGGCTACAACAGTTTCCATCCTTAATTGGTTTGATTTTTGCCTACAACAGTTCAGCTAAATTATTAATTTAGCCAGTAAAATTCAGAAAACAGGTTTGATTTTTTTTTTTAATGGCAATTGTAAACTTAATTTTTTTGTGAATAACTAATTGACTAATTGTTTATTCAACACTAAACTGGAGCAGTTAGCCAGATTTAGTTTTTCGACTAATATACATAATTTACTGCTTTGATACTGAACTACATTTTAGTATTAGAAGTTTCTTATTTTTTACTACAATATGATCCCATTTTACTTATGATTTTATTAATTATATCATTGATTTTTGTGAATTCCAGTCGTACGTGAGTTCCGTTTGCGGTTTGATTGATTAATGACCGTTGGGAGAGCAGTAGCAGCACTTCCGGGGCGGGCGTTAACTCTGATTGACAGCTCACCGGCCCAATCGCGCTGGTCCGTTGGCTCGTAGTAGCAGAGCGAAAATGGCGTAGAGTGGAGGGTGTGCGGAAAAGGGGGACGAGGGGACCTTCTTCTCTCCTCTCCGGCGAGTAGGGGGGGAGAGAAGGAAGCCGGTGGTTTTCGGTTAATTCTTCTCGTAACGTGTGGCCCGGTCGGCGCGGCCATTGCTCACAGAAGAAACCCGGCAGACGCCCGCTTCGGGAGACCTAATTGTGTGACTGTAGAGGAAGAACCCCTCTGGCTTTTGTTTACCATTGTGTGCAGCTGCAGCTCAGACCACAGCAGAAATATCTCTGCACCATTTCGGACCAACTCACACCAAGGTCAGTGCTTTGTACTCACTGGCTTCAACTTTAACGCTTCCCCTCCGCCCCCCCTCATTGTGGAAATTGGCAAGACAGTTTAAAGGACGACCGCATTCAGGGATTGAATATGCGAGGTGCTATTTCAGTTTGTTTTGTGTCTGTAAAACAAGACAACTCTCTCCCTTAGCCGGAAGTCAAAGCATCATTGATCTGAGTTTATTATGTCCCTGGGTTTATAAATGTGCATGTCCCCATTTTCCAATTATATCACAATGAGCTTTGTCAATTGTCTGAGGGGCTTTTTGCATTAATGTGCATCCATGGAGCAAGTCTGGGATGTGTCTCTTGTAGAGATGAAACAGAGAACCGGAAATAAACTTTTTGAAATAATATATATAAATATGTGTTTTTGTTTTTTTAATCACCACAAATTTATCAGTCTTTGGGTTTGAGGTTGTTGTTTGGTTATAAGGAGACATTTGAAGGTCTCACCTTTGGCTTTTGGAAATTGCTGTTGAAATGATTTCTGACACTCTGCAGCTTTAGATGAGGCAATCCTAAATTTACAAATTAAAACTGAACTGTAAATTTTTATACAAATAACATGCGCCTCTATTATTCTAGGATGGATTTTCCAGATAATGCAGTTGTGAAACCAGCCAAAGCCGTGACAGGAGGACCATTTCCCTACAGAACAGCACTAACAGATCACTCCCACCACCACCCAGACCTGTGGAGGTAAAACAACAAAGAGTCACTGAGAGGATGACCTCTTTTTGGGATGTTGGGACACGGGTGCCCTCCTTTCTGCTGTCACTGGGACACTGGCCCTCTCTCCTCCACAGCCTCCCTTCTCGTCCTGGCCTGTTTCTGCAGCACGATCATCAATTAGGACGTTTTGGGCTAGTCTGACATCCACTTACTATGTCTACATGTAGCCTAACGCTGGCTGAAAGGCCACAGAGGTTCTGCTCTGGCTGTGTTTGTCTTAAAGTCTCCAACATTTTGGACATTTTCAGTCAGATGAGTGTTAGATTCCCATCAGGCTAGGTGTAAATGTAGTAACTAAAAAATCCCATTGTTCTCGTAATAAGATCAAAGCAGTTTGATAGTGAACAAAGTAACTGCTCCTGTTTTCTAGGACAAAGGTAAAGACACAAGATACTGTAGCAAAGATCTAGGCTTGTGATAAAATGATACCCATAGGGTCTTTTTTTGTTTGTTTTGCACTACCTCATTGTCATAACAAGTCCAACAGGAGTGAAAGGGAGTGTGATCAGTACAAGTAGCTACATGGTTGTCAAGTGCCACAGCAGTTTTCTGTATTGTTAATGGGTGAATTTGGTTTTAGTTTTAGGGGATTACTAAGTGAGGTCATCAACAGGTGAATAGGAGAAGACCAAGCAGCCACACAAGCACAGGACACTGACACTTAACTTTCAGTTCAGCCATTCAGGGGGGAAAAACACTTATCCCGCTCAAACTGTGGTCTCCTGTGCATCTGTTCTAAAGGAAGGTCAGAGGTTTTCTGCAGGCGTATTCACAAATTGCAGATAGAGACAGATTTTTTCAATATTTCCCCTGTGACTAAATCCCCCAACTCTGGCAGTTTATAGAAAAGTTGAAAGTTTAATCATGAAAATAGTCCAGTTTTCCTCCTGTAGTATACTCTTCATTGTGCTTTTGTCTTTTCCTCCTTTAACATACTTTAGTTTGTCTGTATGCATTCTCATTTTATTCTCCTCTGGCTTTAACATATTCATTAGCATTAATTCTCCTCTGTTTTGTGACCATTCAAGAGCATTTTTACAGAATGCTAATAGAGACAAAACTGACCATTTGATTCCCTCCCAAGGATTGATGAGAAAAAATGATCTAAAAACTAAGTGAAAACAAAATGTAATCTGCCATCTCAATGTTTCCTATAAACTGAGCGATACCAGTGCTGAAATAGCAGCTTTAATTCGCTGTGTACTTGTCCTTATCTGAGGGAAACCCTGGTCTCATCTTTTCACTTTTTTTCTGTTGATTTTTATATAATTTCTACAAAAAAGAAAAAAATATCACGTTTACCGGGATTTGTGCAATATTTGATCTTAACTGTCATGTTGTTGACCAAACTGTATATTGTATAAACAAGTGACAAGTTGTTTGAAAGCAACAAAATCACCAATGTCTTCCATTAAGATATGTATAGACTCGTGCATTAGCTTATTTAGCGGGACTGTGGTGCCAACATTATAGTAGCCATGCATGACCAGTAGTGATGCTTGCTTCATGAAGAATAACAAAACTGATTTGTAGACAAAGCTGGAGCTCAAAACCGTGGAATCCATTTCAGTAAAATTAAAGGGTGGTAGACTGACACACTAGACCCTTAAACACACCACATATAGATACAGCTGTGCCCTAAAATCTTAGAGTAAAGCCAGATCTCCTCCTTTATTCCATGTCTTATCTAGGTCATGTGCTGAAAACACAATTGAAGTATGACACAATCAGGATATGCATTTGTGGAGTATTAATTCAAGTGTATATTCTCAGTATAAGTTAGTGCTTTCTAACAGACCTGCAGTAGGTTCTTAGGATTACTATCTTTAAAAAAATAAAAAAAAATAAAAAAAGCTGAAGAAATATACTATAGTGAACTTATGCACTCTCAAATATCCAAAGAATTAGGTAGTTATTAAAGAGACAGCCAAAAAGCTCCCAAAAGACAAGTCTCAGATGTGGCAATGATAGAAACCTTTAGAGAAATGTTATATTAAGCGTAGTACTCAAAACCTAGATTTGGATCTAATTGGTAGTGATCCAAAGTGGTGTTTTAGTCCTAGAATTAAGATCTCACCATGACATTGTATTGTACATAATACCTCATAGTTTGGGGATTCAGAGCATTATATTTCAATCCATAAAATTGTATTTAATTAGTTTTAGAAGCAATAACCTACAATAATGCATGAGTTTAGTGCCAGGGTGTAAGTGTTAAAAGGATTTCCCCCCTCTCTTTAATGTAAAATCCACTTTTTTGGGGACTCATATAGTATAACATAATATTTGGTTTTAGAAAACAGTATCACTTCTGAAGGTTTGGGATTCTTCCTGCAGAACAAGGTGTATGTGACGACTTCTGTAGCATAATGGTATTACATTGACAAATTTAACTTAGTACTTATATTTTTCAGAGACTATTTTCCCTGTCTTGTCTTCTTTCAGCACAAAAACAATAATCAAAACTAATCAGTACATGAGAGATGCTTTGAATTTCAACTCTTGTAGCATTTTCTGTCCACTAAACCCACCCGTTCCTTTAGAGACATAGGCTTTCAGTAACTCTGTGGCTGCAAAGTACTCACTGAACGAACTTGACACTTGTTTGAAAAGCACTTTCTATGTACTGACTTGCACCGTCATCATCACCGTCATCATCCTGTCTTGAATAATGTGTTCTAAAAACACTGTAACGCTCTTTGTGGGGATTTATAATCACAATTTATCAGCAGATAGGCGTCTAGCAACATGAATATATGGGTTTAAAAAATATGCATGACTTAGCAGAATAATGAATGATTTGTATTGCATGCAATAATCCAACTTTGTAATGTGAATGAGTGTAATTAGGATATTGAAATGTTCATATCAGATGTTCTGTGACAAGGTGACAACTTGGGGACGGTTGTTTGACACTACAACAAGCATGTTGAAGTAGCTTTGATCATCACTTGTGGTTTATACAGACTAAACAGCACCAAAAAAAAGAAGTAGTGGAGAGCAGTTTCCAAGTGTTTCTGCTCTCACCATCTGTTGTTTCAAACATGATCACAGCAGGGCTGCCACAGTGCAGCTGAAAACACTGATAAACCTTTGTTCCCATGAGAAAAAAAAGAAAACACAAAAGCCTAGGTAAGAAGATTAATAACATTACTTTGTTGATCAACTTTTCCACTGAGGAGGTTGACTGTGTAGAAACTATGCACTCCAGACGGAGGAAGTGGGCATGCTTATTATGTGTGAGCCTCTTGTCTGGTTTTGTATTAACTAAAAAAAAAAAAAAGAATCTGTATCAGAAATCCAGCAATAAAATGCAGCATGGTGCCAATTGGATGCCTGGGTGTTGATGTTTATTTACAGTTAGAGAATAACACTGTATGTACATTACAATTTTGCTACAAGAGCAAAGATCTGCCTCACTGACACCCCTGTGAGGGTGTAGTGCTTGTTACAAGCCAGAAAACAAAATATCAGTGAATACAAATAGAGCAAATACATTGTTTGTAAATCTTTAACTCCACTGGGAGACCAGATATCGAGTCTGCTCCGAGGGTGGTGACAGAAAGTCAACCTAAGTGAATTTTAATATTCAAGGAACAGTTCACCATTTTGGAAAATAGACATATTCACCTTTTTTCTGACAGTCTTCAAAGATGCTTTTATTCTGGTGCAAGGCCACTGGAGCCAGGTGGCCTAAGCCTAGCTTAGCATAAAGACCTGATAAACCTTTTTTTTGTTTTTTAGGTTTTCATGCATATAAATTGTAGGTTATCTGTTGGTGATTCTACATTTCATCACAAAATCACCTGTTTGTCTGTTTGAAATGTTATGTCAGTATGTTGCACTGACAAATGCACTGGACCAAATGATTGACTTAGTGTATGTCCCTATCCTCACAGCTACACTGCTTTCATGGCCCAAAGTACAAACATTATCAGCAGCTCTTCACGGGTTTGGGATATATTAAGAAACTGTGCAATTATTGCAGAAAATATCTGAAATTATAAATCTTTAGTTGCATGTACTGATGTAGACCTGTTTTGCCCAAGCTCACCAAGCACTTCTATTTAAATACACAGTCAGAATCTTTGATAAACATAAGTATGGAGCTGAGGACAGATATAAGACTCAATGCCTACATCACCAAAAACTATTTCATGAAAACACCAAGACATCAAACACAGAAAAAACAACACAAACAAACTACAGAAGGCAGCAGATTGAAGAGCATGTGGTCCCTGATCCAAGGAGATGATACAGCTGAGACACTACTTGTCCAGTTCACTGGTATTACTCCTGTCGGCCAGTCTGCTCTGAACGCATGACATCTGATCCAACTGTGCTTCAAACTGCCGCCTCACCTGCCGTGGAAAAAACAAGGAAATTTGTTTTGGTTTTTTTTGCCATTAACGTTCATCCTTCCAGCCACGATGTTTTACACTGTTGTCCTTTGTCCAGATAAACTCTTGGACCTGGATCTGCAGGAATGCTGAATGGGACGGGTCTCTGACACCACCCACACATCATTCTTTGAAACTTAATTATGTAATTTCAAGATAATATCTACATTTTGGCCAGAGTATGCCAAGTTAGTTAACCTGGAAAAATAACTGCATCACTACAGTGCTGACAATACTCAGATTATGAGATTTTGAGGTGAAAGTAAGTGAGCTGTTGAACATGACAGTAAGAGTTAACACACTATTCGATGTTGTTGTCTCACCTCATTCATGTTTTCTTTGAGGGGCTTCATATCAAACGTGAGTGTGGATGCTTTCACCATTGAGCAGCTGTTGAGGATGTAACTGTGGTAGAAAAAAAAAGTAAAAAGAGTTTTTCCAGATTAATTAATATGAAAGAGAGATAAAAATAGAGAAAATCTGCTGCTTTAAAAAAAATGAAATTGGCTGTTTCATCTCTAACCTGGGCTTTGAAAAAAAAAATCAATTCATGTAATGGATAAACACTCACAAGGCGCTTGTTTGTTTCGGCCTCTCAGGACAGCACTAGACCTGTACACAGAAAGTCAATATGCTTGTGTGCTCAGCAGAAGCGGCAGGGCTTACCAGCTGATGTTTGCTTTGTAGAGGAGAAAGAGGGAGCGAACTGTGACCAAATGTGACGCCGCCGAGTGAATGACTCTGCCCACAGTGCAGCGGCAGCCACGGCATCTTAGAGAACTGTAGATGCTTAAAATAAATAAACAGTCAGTCACAAGAGTAGAGCAAACAGTCTGTGACTCGTGGGTTATTTCTGATTTCCACTAACTGACTAATACAACCACAGTCCATGTGACCTGCTTATAAAAATGATTTGTGAGGGTTTCAAAAACCAACACACAATTCCTGCATTCACTCACCAATTAGCCATTTCCCCTTTGTGTCCTGACTCCATTGTATCACTGATGAGAACATCACTGGTTACTTCTGAAGGGAGACAATGTCACATTAAAATAGGGATGCATGATAGGCAAAAATATCATATTGTGATAACATTGTGGGCAGATTTTGCATTTTCATATGTAATTGAACCTTTTTATTTTCTCTTAAGAAAATATAAGACTGAATCTGTGATTTTCTGTTGGGTCTTGTTGGGTTGTCTCTTTACATCTAGAGAATATGATTTTTTTTAATTTTTTGCCACAGTCATTCTGTCACAATAAAACACTTATGGTGCCAACAATGCTGACACATTTGGCCTTTATCAACAAAAAAAGAAAAGAAAAAATGATACTGCACTTGGCCATATTGTGATTTTAATTACGTCGGGATTAATTATTCAGTCCTACATTAAATGATTTTTTAAAATATTTTGACTTTAACCATTTCAACAACATACTTTCCTGATAATAATAATGATGAGATGATGATAATAATGAAGTCTTACTCTGCAAGGTGTTAGAAACAATAAGTAATACTCATAATAACTAACAACTCATTTAGGTACACCAGGAGATGTGGTAGAAAGGTCCATAAAAAGCCTATAGGTCCAATGAAATGTCACTTCATCCAATTCTTTAATTTTCTAAATGTCAATAATTAATTAACCATTTTAACGTTTCGTGAAGTGTAACGTTGTCTTTTGCACCTCACGGCCACCGTACACTAAACTATCGCCACACCAAAACAGCTAACATTAACCAACATGAGTGGAGATATTTGTACCTAAATGACAAAGACAACACTTGAACCATTTCCTGACTGGTGAAGTGAACTTACTGAGACACACGATAGCGCCCATAGATCTCATGTCCCCACAGACGCTGAGTGAGTCCCCCAGCACAGTGTTGCACTGGGCGCAGTGGAAGGTCATCAGCTGCATGTGTCCTGCCTCCGTGGTCAGTTTTAAACCATCAACACGTTGTACTAAGAGACTCTCATCGTACTCCATGTTGCCGAAGTCTGTTATGGAGTTTTGCTCGCTGACTGTCCCGCCTGCGAGTTTGAACTCTGGCCACAAGAGTGTCTCCGCCTCCTGCTTTACCCATTCATGCTGTAGTATCCTCGGGGAAACATCGCCTCCGTGTGGACTTCTGTGGTAGAAATGTCGGTACGTTGCTGAATTACACTCGTCTTAAACAAGTGGCACTGACAAACAAGTGGAAATTAAATCAGAATTGACGAAAATAATTACTTTTTATGCGTCAAAATGAAATTCAAGCGAAACGTTAAGCGCCGTTAACGACGAAGAGAACTTTACTCTGATTGGCCGATAGCCACTTCCGGTTACCACAGTAGCCAATCAAATGGCTGCAACCGCTGTGTTTTGAATCGGTGGAGGTTTTAACCGTCCAGCGGCTCCGCGGCTCAAACTGTGTGAGATCAACTGAACGTGTCGTGTATGTATGCTGATTTCTTTTGACTAGACCGAAAAAACTAACGCAACGAGATGGATTTGGACTCCATGAAATACGCAGAGTTACGAGGTCTCGCCAAAGAGCTCGGGCTTAAAGCAAATATGAAGGTAATTGAGGTTTTTACATAATAAGAACGCTTAAATGTTGTGGACGTTGGCTGGATCGGGCGTGTACTGTGAGCTTTTGTTTGCACGTGTATGTATTCGGGATGGATTATCCTCATGAAATTAACACATTTTGCTCGCAAACAGGCCGATAAACTCCTGAAACTGATAAAGCAGCATTACCAACAAGAAAAGAACAAAGAGGAAGAAGAGAAGGTAACGTGCTCCTGCTTAGTGATATTGTTTTGATGCAAGATCGGTCTCAAGCAACTAACGCTTCAAGTGAACATCTTGTGTTACAGGAAAACGATGAGAGTGAAACTGTAGTCCAAGAAGACGAAAATGCAGGACAAAGCAGTGTTCAGGAAAATGAAGACACAACATGTAAAGAAGTTTCCAGCACCGACGTGTTTGTGAACACACGTCGAGGCAAAAGAAACGGTACCAAGAGAAAGATAGAGGAAGAAACTGCAACGGAGGCTGACGAGTTGCCCCCAAGTGCTGCAGAGGTAGTAAATATACTCAATATGTCACCCAACAAGCATCTTTATAAGAGAAGATGTGTCCAGACATGTTTCTGTGCATATGCAATCTCACATGTTGTTAGTACTATAGGATCCCTATGTAAAGGGTTACTGTGTTGCAGCATCAATTCACTCATTGTATACAGAGGGATTGAAGACTCAAACCACTGTTGTTACTCACAGGCTGACACTGAAGCGCCAGTGTCTCCCAAAGCCAGGGGCTCAAAGAAGAGAAAAGTGTCTTCTGTGAAAGATGACTGCAAAGCTGAAACAGAGCCCCAGGCTGCCGGCAGTGACCAACAGGAGGCCGACATCAGAGATGAAGCAGCCGTAGGTGCTACAGGTTAGTATCACTGTAAACTTTTAACTGTTTGTTTATTTCTATCAGCTGAATAGCCAGTTCCATCTTAAGCTATGTGTAATGCTGCTGTCTTTCTTTAGGGACAAAATTATGACCAAATCTTTTCTTCTCTCATCCTCTACATTTTGATATCCACTTCTAGAAAAAGCACCAAAAGTGCCCAAAGCTGGTAAAATCCCTCGTCACCAAGGACTCCAGGAGAAGAAAAAGCAGTTGTTGAGGCCTGTCACCCCCAGTAAGTTCCCTTGTTTTTCCCTCCCTTTCATTCTCCTCTGGAGACCACACAACTGATAAGATCGGCTTTTCCCCCTTACGGTGTTTTCATATATTTTTTTTCTGAATTATGTTTTTTGTAGACTTCAAAAAACTCCATGAGGCACATTTTAACAAGATGGAGTCCATTGACACGTATGTCCAGCGGAAGACCAAGCAGATGGAGACTTTCAGAAATTCAGTTAAAGAACTGAAGGTACTTAGAAGCTTCTCCTTAGTATCAAATTTGAACTTAAGCTTAACTTGTTTTGGTCTTCTAATTCTTTTATTTTGTTTTTCAGAAGCTTTCAGACAAAACTAAAGAGCAGCAAGTTGTTGGGAAAACCCAAGTGAGTACTATGTAAAATACCAGTTTAAAGAAATATTTGAGATGATGATTTACATAGTAGTGGTTTGTTCATTTGATCACCTGTGAGTGGCATCATATCCCATTTGCACAGTGTGACTTTTTTGTTTGTAACTGTTGAGACTCTACAGTAAGCACTACAATAATTAGTTCAGAGTGACCGTATGTATGCCCCTTTCCTACAGAAGGCAAATCAGAGTCGTGCTTCCATGTTCAGCCCGGTCTCAGTAAATAAGAAAGCAGCTGATGACAAACGCAGACAGACTTTCCTCTCTGGGAATAAAGCTCCCCAGAACAAACCTGCTGTGAAGGAGGAGGCACCCTTCAGACCATCCGTCCTCTCCACACGTAGGATCAACGTTCGGTGAGTTTCCCTGATCTTCAGGCTCTTGTTTGGAGAAACAAAGTTCTGGTATGTTATGGGTGTTCAGTAACGACTAGAAAATATAAACAGTATTTTTTGTTGTTGCATACTTTTCTCTTGGTAACTGAGAAATTGCTGCTTGCTTTTAACATTCATGGTCATTCTGACGCCTGAATAACCAAATGTCTGTGCAGATTCTCAGAAGCCACTCGTGACAATGAGTATAAGAGGTCCTTAGTGAAGACACCAGCACGCATGTCCCCATGTGTGGCCTCGAGCACCCCACAAAAACAGACCACAGATGCACCGAAGCCCAGCAATGTCAAGACTTTGACTCTGTCTGCCACAAAAACTCCAGGTAGCTGCTTTAAATTCCTACAGTGGTATAGACTTGTATCACTGCATAGATTTAACATGACTAAGTTTTTTTTTTCTTTCTTTCTTGAATTCCCAAAGGGCCGTATGTTTTCACGGGCAACACAAGCGCTTCAGTGACCCCTGGAACACAGAAGAAGCCGGGCTTTGATCTGAAGGCGAGTCTGTCTCGTCCTCTCAGCTACAAGCCTCATACAGGTACAAATGCTTTTCCATTTCCCTGTTCAACTTACTGTAGTATGAGGAAAACAAACCTCTTATTTTTGTTTGGTTTTTTTTTCATTAGGTAAACTGAAGCCCTTTGGGGAGGCCAAAGAAAACCAAACAACAACAGCAAACAAGTCTCTGAACTCCAACTCGCATCAGAAAAATTACAAACAGCACAAAGTACAAACAAGGTATGTCCGAGCTGACAGACATCCGTTGTTTTTTTTTATACATTTATTTTGCATAACAGTGGAACTATTACAACAGTCTCACACGCGTTCATCTTATTTTAGGGATGACAGGAGAGCAAAACACATGGGAGACCGGAAGCAGAAGAAGGAAAATTTGCTCGGGGCAAGAAGAGGCCTCGTCATGATGTAAAAAATATATATATATATATATTGCGCTTGTTTGTAGACGTTTGTACAGCCTGTTCCATTGTAAATATTTTCCTGTCCACAGCTAGCAGTAGTTTCTGCTGTGTCTTTTAGCCTAATGCTAGGAAACTAAGACACTAAACAAGCTTTCTTACTGTTCTATTCAATCTATTGTGCAGTGTTTTTAGATTTGACTCATGCATTAGTTAAAACAGTTTTAGTGCTTAATAGTGTATTTTAATGTGTAAAGAAGTGATGTCCTGTTTTGCTGCATTTGGGAGGTATAATGTTCTTAAAGATTTGACATGTTTTGATTTTTACGTTTTTGGGAACGACATTAATGAGAGATTGACATAGATTTTCTTGTCTGCATCCTTCAATTAAACAAGCTTTTGGAGTTTTTCACAGTGCAGCGTGTTCATATTTGATTTTCTTACAAAACAGTTTTACACAATTTGCTTAGAAAATATTTTTATTGTTCATGGTACATGTGTCAAATTCAGGAATTGAAACTTCAAACACTGAGAATCAGTTTAACCTTTAGGACAGACCATTATTCCCTCTATTGAATACATTACAATTGACCCGGTGTAACCAGAAACAAACAGGTAAGACATGTATGATAGTGAGGTGTCCCAGTACTTTTACTACTATACAGACACACAGTGTCTTATTACCAAGAGTGGTGGAACAGGTTGATTATAGACTGCAAGGTGGTGGTAAATAAGTTTGATATTATCAGAAGTGTGCAGCTGTTTTTCAATGTCAGTTCATCTGCACTGTTGCCAGAGCTTTGTTCAAACTTCAGGATTCCTCTTGTACACTTCATAGGCAAACTCCTCAGTATGTGCGTAATCTTTGCAGACACCAATGAAATCAATCTCCAGCTGGAATGGACCGTCTGCTTTATCTCCCAGGGTGAATCCAATGCTGTTAATCTGCAAATGAAATCAGAAGTAGCAAATAAAAGCCAAGCAGAAGCAAAGTTAACTGTAACCAACAGCAGGTTAAATATCTTTAAGCTTCGGTTATTTACGGTTTGATAAAGTTACTTAGCTTTACCTTGTCCAGCCAGAGAGGATGCTGATCATCTTGTATCCTCCCACGATGTGTTATAAAGAACTTGGAGAAAGGTATCTGTGAATGGATGAGTATTAAAATCACTAAATTCTGAGACCTCTTAACATACATCCCTGCAGAACCTTTTTCTACAACATTTAAAATATTTCTTGCTCCGGACATTATACCTTGACATCTTGCCAGTAAGGTCCTCCTCTGGTATACAGAAAGTAGTTGTACATGTCGTCTTTCTGGTGGGAGAAGTACGTATCTGCTGCGATGTTGATCATCCATGGACGGCCATCACCACGTACACGCAAATGCAGGGTGTTGAAACTGGACCAATCATAGTGCATCTTCCTATCAAATGAACCCTGGGAGTGACAGCATACAATCAGACCTTTGACATCAACAGGTTTTCTTTCTTACACACAATCCCACACCAATACACTACAGAGGAAGCCACTTCAAAATTAAAATACACAATATTTACATTTTCATTCTGCAAAATCTGTTTCAAAGATTTCTCTCCATTGGCCAAAAATAAAATTTTGGTGAGTTTGGTGACTGAAATTAGCATCATAGCTGTGACCCTGGATGAAATTAAGTGAATGTATCACTCCACAAAATTGAGAAATTAAAATGGTACTAACCAGTGGTTGTTTTGAACGCATGGTGCAGTAGCCACTGTAGCGTGTCTCTCCATCTCTTGGAGGAGTTGAGCTCAGAGTCCCGTAAAAAAAACAGGTATTGTTTTTACCAAGCTTCAAATAAACTTCACTTTGGCCTCCTATCTCACGATCTGAGGACACTGTCCACTGCTCCAGGCTCTCTGGACCTCTGAACTCCCATAATACTCTGTTCTGCTCCAGTATGTGCTCAACAATTGGTTTGCCCTCTGGACCGACCCAGCGGTCAGAAAACTCAGCTTTCAGCAGTGTGAAATGCTTCTTTATTCCCTCCAGACCCTTCTTGAAGTCAAACTTGATCTTCTCCCATGGTAACTTGTCTTCTTTGGGCTGGCCCGGCCGCCGGTATTCACCCTGGATCACAGCTCTCCTGGGCACAGTGAGCTGTGTGATGGAGGGGAGGAGCAGCTGCTGGTGGTGGATGGAGTTTAGCAACTTCAGGGAAGGGAGACGTGTGATCTTTGGTAGAGACATTTCAGTGTTGTCCTGGATGACTCACTGCTGGGATACATCACAACAGGAGAGTGGTGTCATCACACTTGAGTGGTAAAGTGATGATGAATAATCAATATTAACTTCAGTAGATTTAAAAAAGAGATTAAAATGAAGGAAAGTTGCATTCATTGACTTGACAAGCTGTGATCAATGTTTTGCTTATTGTTTTGAACCTAAACCACTTATAGTGGGAATTTGAGGTAAAAGATCAGTTTTATTATTTACTTTTTCTGCATACCTTCTTCTCTCCTCTAGTCATAAAATAAAATAATCTTTTGGTATATATGCTGAAAAACTAATGATACTGAAAATCTATTCCGGCTTTGGCACTTAATCAAATGTTTCTAAAATCCCTGAATACATAACCAGTGTACATGACACTGAGTAGGTTTTGCATTAAACTGTATTATCCATGACACGTTGAGTAGATCATCCGTTCCCACTTACTCTGTCCATGCGGTACCGGGTTGCAGGTCTTTATCCGTGTTCGACTACACCACGAATAAAAAAACCGCTGTGGTAAAATACAAACAATTAATGAACAGATCTCGCGTACTCGCTTATAAATCCAAGGTTGTCCGGGTCCACACAGGAAACCCAGATGAAATATAAAGGCTGCGTTCAGCACACATGCTCACAAGGAGGGTTGTAAAACGCAGCTGCCCAACAGTTAAAGCTTGAATAGTCGGGGGCCTTGAATGCAGCTTAAGTGCAGCACTGATTGATGTCCCGACTTGCGTGTTCACTTTAGGTGTGTAGTTCCCATCTCAGTCAGTGATCGCCGTCAATGTCTCATTTTTCAATTTTAACTAATTAACAATATAACACGAGAAGCACAAGCATAGATTTGATTTTTATTTCGCTGTCAGTGGTATAAAATCAAGTGGTAATTATAGTATCAATACGGACGCGCATGCTCAGTAATGCCTTTGTGTGGCTGACTGCAGAGCCAGCTAGCTAGGTAGCAACGGCTATCCTCAAACATTTAGACGTTACAGAGGTAGCTAGCAGGTTAGCCGTGCAGCTAATCATGGTGAATGTAAAGAAGCGGAAAGGTCGAGTCGTGATTGACTCCGACTCCGAAGACAGTGCTAGCGACGATAATTTAGATCAGGTACGTGCGCGTTTTCTCTTTTTTTAAATACAAGTGATGGCGTCTTGAGTTGCTGGTAGTTTGGGGTGAAGCTAATGTGTGCTAACTGACTGCGCTGTGTTTGGCCTCGCTGAGAGCAGGCCTGTCTTATTCACAACCTTCTCCCCCTTCCCGAGTAAACACGCCACTGCCAGGGACAAAGTATTCACTAAGGCTGTCTGGTGTGTTTCTGTGAGGTTTTTTAGTGCCGAGTGAAGTGTCTGCGGTAGCACAGAAAACAGTGTCGTACCACCAGGCAGCTAAGTTATGCTAATGGTAAGGTTACATTCCGAGGGATGCACTCAGCGGTAGTAGTCGTGTTGTATTATGCTGTGACGAAAATACCGCGCCATTTGCCTTTATTATTTTTTCCGCTGGTTTCGTGGAGTGAGCTGTTTGGCGCTGTTTGGGGGATTTTGTTTGTTAGCTTCTAGACCAAACCAGCCCGGACGCGCTTGCACAAACTGGAACCGTAGTGGAGTCGCACTTGATTTAGCTCGAACCTTATCTCCTGAATGACGTCAATTACCCGGACTGCTATTTCGGTGTTGTTGTCAAACAAGCGCTGGCAAGTTGTTTGGGTAGCTTCACACTATAGCATGTCAGCACGGAAGAGCTGTACAAGCACCTACCCAAGATTGTCCATAGACTCGTTAAATCAAAATTGTTAGTATCAACACAGCAAACTGGCTGCAGCCCAGAAATAACTAACACACACAATGAATAACAGGTGATGTAAGGAGATGTGAAAAGTCCAACCAGTCTTTGGTTTGTCAGTTTGTTCTGTTCTTCGCATGTCCATCATCAAACACCTGGTGTTCAGAGACAACACAGACACATGCAGTGAATAACTAATGACCAAATGATGTTGAAACCATGATGCAGGTTTTTGTTGTGGTCATTTGTTCAGATTTGTGTTCACCTTCACAAAACCAACAGTGCTAATCAGATGTTTGCAGTATTAAACTGTTGCTTGAATCCAACTCCATCCCTCCCAGTGTTTCAACATACCTTTTCAATATCAACATTCACCTTTTCCCAAATTGAAAATCTGAGCACCTCACTATGTGGAATTACTGAAAGTTACTGTGCATTGCTGTGGCACTAAAACTGGACCAGCATGCCCAACCTCAGTGTTTCTGATATTAGATGCACAAACTGTATTTGATGTGAATTGGTTAGATTATACCTGGTACTTGATTTACTTGATAAGCCAGGTATGAGTGTTGACACAGTGCAGTGCATTGAATCAGTGTGGACTGATGCTTTTCCTCAGGGACGGATACAGATTCACATTTTTGCTTTTGTCCATGATTTCTTTAAAATGCATTCAGGTTCTATGTCTTTATCAAAGTTCTGCAGAAATACATTTGAGACTAAATGCTGTTCGCAGCATTATCAGAAAATGTTTTGTTGACCGCTCGTGATAAGATTTTACTTCCTTGTTCATGTGTAACTTTACCTGTGGGGAAAAACAAAAATATACATTTCCTCCTGCCCTCTGGTGAGGAATAGTTCAAGTGTTATTTGGAGGTTTGCCACAGGACAGTGTCTGAGTATATCAGCTGTGTGTGGGAGGTTTGATCTGGTATATGCACATTGGAAAGTTGGCAAGTCAGTTCTTGAATATGGCCGGACTCATGCTCTTTGTATATGAGATCAAACGCATCTCATTCCTGAATGTTGTTTGCACTATTGGATCGCAGGGCACCCTGCAGGGAGTTCATGTGAAATTGCATTTGTATTTAAAGATGTCCTCTCCACATATGAGCAATGCTATACTTACAGGACAGTAGTTTTGTTTTCAAAACTAACAACTATACGTTTTTCCCGAATGACATATCTGTGTTCTCATTTACAGGAGCTGTTGTCGTTGGCGAAGAGGAAGAGGGTTGATTCAGGTGAGCAGGAAGAGCCTGTTAGCAAACCTGCTGCCTCTACAGACTCGGAGACATCTGACAGTGACGATGAGGTATGGCAGACCTGGTATTTATACCAACAGGCTTCACATTTTTCAGTTTGGAATGTTAAAAAAAATGCCAAAAATAGTAAGAACATGTCTGTTGTTATTGGGCTCAAGAGAACAGACTGTAGTTCTTGGCTGGTTTCAGTTACTTAACCAAGAGTGCTTTTCTCCATTCCTTTGTGTAGTGGACTGTTGGTGGCACCAAAGGCAAAAAAAAGGTCAAGCAAGGGAAAGGGTCTGAGAAGAAGAATACTACAAAGAAGAAGGTTAATAAAGCGACAGCGTCCGGCAGCTCTGATGGAGACAGCTCAGCTGAGAGCTCTGCACCTGAGGAGGGTATGTGTCCTCACTGTACCTGGGATATGTGCTCTTTTTTGAGGAGCCAGAAAGTTCAATAATTTTCTCTTATACAAGCCACAGTTGTTTCAGGTGTTTCAGTAAACATGTATGAAAAAGGTTGGGGCAGAGCTGCAGATATATTCTGACCTGTAGATTACACACATCACAGGGAGCTATGTCCTCAGGTACTTTAGGTGGCTCAGATTAGTTGACTCACTCACTCATCCCCTTTATCCCAGCTGGCACACAATGCAGTACATAAGGCGTTGTTTGTTTGTATTACATTGTCCTGCATAGTGTCCACATAGTTATTGAAAAACAGGAAAAGTCTTTGGCATAATGACCCGGAAATCTGGTCAAAGTCTAATACATGTAACAAGATGATAAAGATATGCTTTACAAGACATAGAGGAATGATTCGCTCTACTTCTATATTTTTCATGCCAATATAATCAAATCCATGTTTATGCAGGTAAAATTACAATACATATCATGATACAAATAGTTTTATTTTTAAATGTGGTCTCTTAACACGCTCAAACATGCTCTTGTAAGTATATACCACAAGTGTAATTAGGCCTTTATACTGATCAATAAAAATCATTGTGATCTGCTCTGAGACAACATACTGACAGGTTCAGGATATCCCGCCTCTGTAATGTTGTGTTTAGAGCACCTTTACTCAAACTCTGATCTGGCCAGTTTGATTCTTGTTTGTATGAATAATAAATGAATATCAATGAATTTCTCCTCATCAGGTGAGGTGTCTGACTCAGAGAGCAACAGTTCGTCCTCCAGCTCAGACTCGGACTCCTCCGAGGATGAGGTGTTCAGGGACGGTTACGACGACGACTTGATGGGAGATGCGGAGGACAGAGCTCGTCTGGAGCAGATGACAGAGAAAGAGAGAGAACAGGAGCTGTTCAACAGAATTGAGAAAAGAGAGGTGCTAAAGAGACGGTGAGTGATGATGATGTGAGAGGCAAAATCCTACAAATGATATTTAACATGCACTGCATAGATGTTTTTTTTTCCCCAAATGCAGAGGAAATGTAAATAGAGGGTTTTGGGAGATAAAACAATTAATGGGATGTTCCAATTGAATAAAAACAAAATGTCAAATGGGACTTTTAATTCATGTCAAAACAGCCCTAAGCATTTTTCCTCATCACATTTCTTAACAATAGCCTCGTAGTCAAATGCCAAAAAAAATTCAGCCCTGGACAGAGTGAGGGCATTTCCACACTGGGCTGTGTGAGTTCACTGTTAATTCATTCAAGACGACGTTTGCTTGGACAGGTTTGAAATTAAGAAGAAGCTGAAGACGGCAAAGAAGAAAGAGAAAGAGGAGAAGAAAAAGAAGCAGGAGGAGGAGCAAGAGAAAAGGAAGCAATCTCAGGTTCAAGACACACAAGTGGTGAGTCCACTCTAACGGATATTTTAAAATATAACAAACATATATGACAACACTGAGGACTTTTCACAAGTTCAATCCACAACCATCTCCATATGAAACTATTGTGTGAGCATTTTTAAAGGTCCAGGTGTGCAGCATCACACTGGTTTGTTGATGTCTTTGTGTGTTATTGTAATGTGCATCCCTTCCTTTAGGTTATGTCACATAATAAGGAGAGACGATCCAAACGTGACGAAAAACTTGACAAGAAGTCCCAGGCCATGGAAGAACTAAAAGCTGAACGTGAGAAGAAGAAAAACAAAACAGGTGAGACTCAATTTATCTGTACCACAACTGTTGAGACGATTCAGTTTTAGATGCTGATGTTTCTTCTTCTTTGGTGGAGCAGCTGAATTGCTGGCCAAACGTCAGCCCCTGAAGACGAGCGAGGTTTATTCTGACGATGAGGAGGAAGAGGAAGAAGACGATGACAAGTCGTCAGTAAAAAGTGACCGGAGTTCACGTTCATCGTCTTATGATGATGATGAGTAAGTCACTGTGCTGCTAAAGCCTGTGCTTTTTGTAAGACTTTAATCCACCCTGTTCCCTGCTTTAATTCAACTCTTTGCGTTGTGTTTCTGTTTGTAGAAAAGAGGAGACTCCACCAAAGTCGCAGCCTGTTTCACTACCAGATGAGCTCAACAGGATCCGTCTGTCCAGGAACAAGCTGGAGCGCTGGTGCCACATGCCCTTCTTCGCTAAGACTGTGACCGGCTGCTTTGTGAGGATAGGGATCGGGAACAGCAGCAGTAAACCAGTTTACCGGGTGAGTTTGGCCTCTTGATTCCTTAAACAACGTGTAATACCGAACATGTGCATTGTGTGATGGTGTTCAGTGAAGATCTTGTTCTCTTTAAGAATAGGTTGAATTAAATAAAGCCTGATGTGTGAGTTTTAATCTCAGTCGTCCCCTTGTTGTTGAAAGGTTGCTGAAATTGTGGATGTGGTGGAGACAGCAAAGGTTTACCAACTTGGACAAACGAGAACAAACAAAGGATTACAATTAAGGTAAGTGCACAGTCACAAATACTTTGTACACATTGAAGCAGGTTTCAAGGTATTCTGTTGTGTATCCCTGCTTCATAAAAATGTGCCCTTTCCCCCCCAGACATGGCGGCGACACACGGGTTTTCAGGCTTGAGTTTGTATCAAATCAGGAGTTTACAGAAAGCGAGTTCATGAAGTGGAAAGAGGCGGTAAGTTTACTTGAAGTGAGGGAAAACTGAACAAGAAAAAATACTTAAATAGGAAGGAACAGGATCTGTTCAGGCTGTGAGGTAAAAGTTTTATAGTGTCGATTTTATTGTTTTGCAGATGATGGTCGCTGGGATGCAAGTCCCAACTCTGGATGAAATCACCAAAAAGGAGCAGTCCATCAAAGAAGCCCTGAACTACAAGTTCAACGACAAAGACATAGAGGATGTAAGTCTGTTTCCTTAAAGGTTTCCTGTGGTTTCCCAGAACTTCATTATTATCTCTGTGCATTATATGGAGGAAGTAAAACATTTCTTTGTCTTAACTTTGTGCAGATTGTTAAAGAGAAGGACAGATTCCGAAAAGCACCACCAAATTACGCCATGAAGAAAACACAGTTACTCAAAGACAAGGTAAAATGTGATTTCACCAGAGAGTCCCCAGTAACATTTGACCAAACCCACACTCACAAACGATTAAGCAAATATCAGAGGTTTGCCCTCGAAATCTAAATGAAACCATCTGTATCTCTGTCAGCCTCTTACTGTTGTACTTACTCTCATTTGTTTTGACTACAGGCCATGGCAGAGGAGAGCGGAGATGGTGAGAAAGTGAAGGTGATCCAGGACGAGCTGAACGAGCTGGAGGAAAGAGCAGAAGCACTTGACAGACAGAGAACCAAGAACATCTCTGCCATCAGGTAAAAACAAGCTACACTCATTTTCAAATATCTGTAAAAGAAAATCAGGATAGTCTGTGGCTCCACTTTTATGCATTACGCTACACACAGTGAAAAGAAAGTAGAAATGTGGTCAAGTTATTTTTAAAATGAAATAAAATTTAAAAACTCAGAGACTTTGAAATCTTTTCTCATCCAGCTACATTAACCAGAGGAACAGAAGCTGGAATATCGTTGAATCTGAGAAAGCTCTGGTGGTAAGTGTCGGCCTCTTTTTATACCTTTATGTATCTGCTCGGTTGACTCTGGTGAGTTTTGATATCAAGATTCTGTCTTTATGAACCAGTTAAGTTTTCTGGTAACACCAGTCTTTTTTTCACCAGTTGCAAATAATATATTTAAGTGTTGAAAGGCTGGAAAACTGTGCTGCTGATGTGCCAGTGCTCCCGTGTAATGACAGTTGGTCTCAGTGTGGTTCACCTCAGGCCACTCCAAGTGCATGTCAGGCGAAGAGAGTCATGTTCCCATGATACTGTCCAAGGCCAGAGCTGAAATGTGTGGTCAAAAAAAGTTCTTAACCTGTTGATTTAACTTGAGTTTTGATCATCTGAGTCACACTGCTGTTGAAATAACCCACTTTTTGTTTCCCTGTTCTCTCTCAGGCTGAGGGACAAAACTCCAAAAACCAACAAATGGATCCTTTCACACGAAGACAGTGCAAACCCACTATGGTGTCAAATGTGAGCCTTCTATGGTCGTTTCATGCAGCACATTGGAACTTAAATACTGTTAAATCCTAAGTTTGTTGATCTGATCTGTTATTTTTCTCTTCCTGGTTCTGTAGGCCAGAGACCCGTCAGTCCACGCAGCTATTCTTGCTCATCTCAACCAGAAGTACGGCTCTGGGTCCACACCAGATCCTTCCAGCGCAGAGAAGAACAAACTGGTAAGAACAACAAGGCCTGTACTCTGACAGAGGAAATGTTTCATGAAAGAAAACTCTGACATGATACTTCTTTCACTGGAGTTTGTTTGGGGAAGTAGAAGTTATGCCAAATCCCTGTTGTAGTCCTGTTCAAATGAAACGTCATGCAAACAGGAAATTGCTGTGCTGTTTCCCCAGCTGTGATACATTTAGTATTTTTGGAAAATGAAACAGCATTTCATGAGAGTTACCACTGTATTGTATGTCAAATTTATATTGTTTTGGCAGCTGAATGATACACAGACAAATTCTGGGGAAATACAGAAAGCCAAACATAATCTATTTTATTTTAAAGTGAAAGTTTAAGGCAGAAAATAACTAATCTTGCTGAGGGAAATGATCTTGTGTAATCCTGTCTTACACTAAGTGAACTTGATTGGTAGAGCTTTTCTCTAAGGATTTAATGTATATTTTCTTGTTTGTAACAGGGACAACCAAACTCAAAAGACAAAGATGTCCCCAAGCCAACCACTGACCTCTCAGAGGACTTGTTTAAAGTTCATGATTTTGACGTGAAGATTGACCTACAGGTTCCCAATGCAGGTGAGATAGATAGTACTTCTTATTTATGTTGTCGCTCTAAAGGTTGTAAGCCTGAAGAAAGTTGTGCTCTGTTGCAGCGGAGAGTAGTTGTTTGTGTCAGTCGTAGCAATTTATTAAAGATATGCTGATTTTATGTTTGTGTTCTGCAGAGGCAAAGTCTCTGTCGGTGAGCTCCAATGCGCTGCCAGTAAAGGACGGCGCCCCCCGCAGGTCCCTCAACCTGGAGGACTACAAAAAGAGGAGGGGGCTGATCTAATGTGGCCAGTCCGTCATTCAGAAAACACATTGCATGTGTAATTGGTTGTGCGAGTGTGTGTGCGTGCGCGCGTGTGTATGTGCGTGTGTGTGTGCGCGAGTGTGTGTATACATGTGTGCGTGTGTGCGAGTGTGTGTGTATATGTGCGTGTGTGTGTGTGCATAAATGAATGAATGACTCCTGGAGGATGTGTGTTTGAATATCGATACAACAGACTGTCTATCCAAACAGAGGAAATACTGATTGAGCGAAGACAACATTTTTCTCGAAAGATCTCCCTGAGACGAGACTTCTCCAGATATTTGTTGTTTTGTTATTTTCGCATTATCACACACAAACTCGTGTACTGAGTTGTGTTTTTTATGTATTTAACTCCTCTACCCCCTTTTTCGATCTTCTGGAGTCCACTCCCTTTTTTTTCCCCTCTCTAAAGGACTCGGTGCTTGTGGATAAATATATTGAAGGTGGGCACTATTTTAGAAGACTTAGATTTCTGAGGCTGGACTAATGGAGCTGAAGTTGACCAGCAACAAATTACTGTTGTAAATGCCCCCCTCCACCCCCCAAAAAAACATGTGATCATTACCCTTGCATTTCATCCCAAATTTGAACAGCCTCTTGTATTTTTGCGGATTGTGATGATCATCTCTCGACTCGACAGTGAGTGACAACTGCTCTCCATGACCAACGTGAAACTGGACATTTATCACTTTTTAAGTCTTTGAAACGACCCATTTTAAGAGGAACCCTTTTCTATGGCTGGTCTGGTTATAGAACTGTTGCTTCATTTTTGTTCTCTATTGGTTGGTTGTTTATGGGATAATTCCCTTGCCCTTAACTCAGATCCCAGATCAGATTCTACATGTTATCGATTGTGTCCATAGTCAGTTCCTGTATTGATGTGGCATGCCATGTAAATATGCATTTTGGAGTGAGTGCGGAAAAAATAAAGAGGCACTGTTTCATAAGTTCTGTCTCATTTTGTCTTTTGGAAGTGGAAATGTCAAATACTAGCAATACACAATTCAGAAGTATCTCTGTACTGCTCTGAAGTACTGTAATTTAATAAAAATTCTTAGTTACTATCCACCACTGTTCATACAGTATTATTACAGTAAATACAGTACTTTTGGAATTAACTAATGAACAAACTGTTTTGTACATAGACTTTACAAACAGTACAATTACAATAATGACAATCTTGCTTTTAAATGGGTCAAATAATAAAGTCCTTAAGAAAATATCACATTTTCTAAAAGTATAATTTATCGTCACTAATTGACTGATCACCTAAATATCCTTTTTATGTACAGTCTATAGAAATATCCAATACTTGCTGCCTTTAAGGAAAATTAAATAAATAAAAGAAAATCACAATATATTAAATATACAGTTATTGAATAAAATAGTGTACAGTGTAAAAAAACAGTAATTAAATACAGTAATTTTACTGTAAATTTATACCTTTGTTTTTTTTTTATTGATTTTTGATCAGGCCTTTGTGAGGACGCTCTGTTATGGGGTCCTTCTCAGCGACGCTTCCTGGTCCACGTATTGCAAAGATTACCTACATCCTCTCTGACAGATAATGACATTTGACTTTGTTTATCCAAACTGGTTTTGTTTCTCATGTTCACCCACTAAACCTCAGCGGTAGCCCGGTGACCGGAGACTCGTCTGAGGCGTGGACGTCGTTTCACACGGTGCGTTAGAGGCTTTTCTTCAGCAGCAGCTAGCTCGTTAGCTTTAGCATCGATGGAGTTTATGTAGAACCAACTGTGTTTACATTAGTTTCCTGATGACTGGACCCAAGCGAGTTGTAGCTCCTGTTATAACAGCTTTATTTCCATGTTTCTGGGTGACAGACAACACGGGACTGGCACAACTTAACTAGGCTGTTGTGACTGTGTTGAGTGATTGTGTTAGCATTTTAGCTGTGCAGATATTGTGCATGCACAATTTTCTGTCCTGAAACCAGACTCTCAGGCTGTTCACAGTGACTTCAGTGGCTACTCTAATGAAACGTCAACCTTAATTGCCTCCTCCCTGTTGTTGTCATTTTGTTTAATATATGCATTAATGAATTTATATACATCCTTTGCACCGATCATGACTCACTGACTTTATTTGGACAAGCACTGGTGTCCAAAAGTCTGTGACTGTTGGTGCTCTCTAATAACTAACAGCCTGTACCAAATTACTATAACCTTTATTTATTCAGGGTTGTTTCACTAAGAGCCAAGCTGTCATTGCAAGAAACGCCCTTGTCACACTCTTAAAGTTGCACATGCTCACATGTGGAAGCTACCCAACACAACTACAGTCTAATCTGGTAGCCATTGACTAGTTAAGGATTAAGTGCCTTGCTCAGGGGGATTTTAATGGTGGCAGATGAGTGAGGGGTAAGATTTGCCCCTTCATTCTCCCTGCCCAGATTTGTAATCTCAGTGCAGGCATTGAATGACTAATAGTTTTTAAAAGAAAGACAAGAAACTGAGGGTAGTTGCGCTAATGTGCTGTTTATATTTGATATGTTGAGATTTAAACTTACTGTGGGGGAGAATCTTCAAAATGAACCATATCATCCTAAAATGATACTGTTGTTTCTGACATTAGGAATCAAAATGTCCTGGTTTGCTGATTTGGCCGGGAAAGCTGAGGACTTCTTGAATAAAGTGGACCAGGGAGCTGCAACTGCCCTGAGCAAAAGCCAGGAAAGAACATCCTCCTTCTCATCACCCTATGGAGAAGAAGACACCGTCAAACCTGAGTACAACACTGAAGTGTACAAGACCGACACAGCTGTGAACCATGCATCCTCTCAGGGTGCGCTAAGCTTCATCTCTGCAGCAGCCAGTAACATCAAGAAATCCAATGCAACCCTCTTGGCTGGCACAGCCAACTTGTCCGGTGCCCCCTCTGGTTCTGGCAGCAGCGTTAACAACTCTGCCAAGATGTCATCAGGCTTTGTGAGGCCCAAAAAGAGTGAGCAGGATTTGGACGATGATATGCTCTTTGACTTTCTGAACAGCTCTGATCCTCCAGCCAGCAACAGAAGGGATTCAAGAAGGGAAGTTGTTAAAGTGGCTGTTCCAGTTACTGAGGCTCAAAACCTAACACCCCCTTCTTCCACCACTCCCCATGCCATTCCCTCAGCCCCGTCCACTCCCCCTTCCACGCGTGGTGTATCCAGAGCCTCAAGCATGAGCTCGCTGTCCGCTCACAGCATCAAAACATCAGAGGAGAGCTCTGCTAAAGAGCAAAGCCAAGGTATGATGAACAGGACCCTAACAGTTATTATCATTTTCTGAGAGTGAAGGAAAAAGTACTATACTAGTATAGAGTAATTTTTATATAGGTTTTTATATAGGTAGTGATACTAATCTAGGATATGGCATTACTCTGGTACTAGCAACGTTTTTACATCAAAAATTCATCAAAAATTGTTACTTGATTATTTGAAAAAAATTTCTATTCAGAAAAGAAAAAATCATCATGGTGACGTCTCCAATTTGGATGTTATTTCCGACCAGCAGTCCAAAACTGGAACATATTCAACCGATCTTTATTGACCAGATGTTCAGATTTATTATCTATGTTCTCTCTTTACTCCTACTCGGCCACCACAGAGACACCTGAGAGTTCAGACTCAGGCTTGCCCGTTCCTCTGGAGTCCAGCAGGCCAGAACCTGCTCCCCCCACAGAGGAGCCACAGAGCCAGATCCTGTCAAGTCTGCGTCTGGAGAACCAGCTGCTGCGCAGTGAAGTGTCCTCCCTAAACCAGGAGATGGCTTCAGTCATCCAGAGGGCAAAAGATCTGCAAGACGGTAAAACAAAAGATAAATCAGGAGCAAAGATGGTCTACATTTCAGCACACATGTTCCAGTATTAATGAAGTCGTTCTCTGTATTGAAGAATTGAACCAGGCCAGACTACGTGCAGACAAATGGAACTCGGAGCAGTCTCAGACTGTCCGTACGTTACGGGAACTTCGGTCTCAGGTTGACGACCTGACGGAGGCCCTTTCAGCCAAAGACGGTCAGCTTGCGGTGCTGAAAATCAGACTCGATGAAGCTGATCAGCTGCTGAAGTCCCGCAGTGCTGCACTAGAGGAGGCACAGAAGGAAAAGTCAAGGTGCATATGTGCTCACATTTTGAAGTAGAGATCAGATTCAGGTTTTGACGAAATTAGATATCATGTGCCTTTTTGCTTTTTAGAATTGTGCATGATCACACAGAAGGGAGCAGTATGCAGACCCAAGCTCTTGAGACGATACAGGAGAGGCTGCGAGAGGCTGAGCTAGCTCTCAGGAGGGAGCAGGACAGCTACCGACAGATGCAGGTACAGTCAGTATGATGCTATTTGCTCCACTATGTGCATGATTGAAAGTAAAGAAAATCCCTGTCAGCTCTGCCTTCTTGTCATTAGGTGTTCACATGTAGATTATCATTCTTCTTTACTTAGAGTGAGTATGCTGGTCGACTGTCCAAACTGGAGGGTGAGAGGCAGACACTTGCAGAGACGGTGACTGCAGCCGAGCGACGAGCTGCGGAAGAGAAGCTCAGGGTTGACGATTCCCATCAGCAACTGAGAAGTGCCAAAGCTGCAGCTGAGTCTGCTAAGCAGGAGTTACAAGACTACAAGCACAAAGCTTCGCGTATCCTACAAGTAAGACTTGCTTAGTACTTCCAGAGTATTGTCTCAGATAGATGAATACCTAGGTGACTTCAGCACTTGTTTAAATTTCTCTAGGCTAAAATTTACCCAGTGGCAAACTTTACTTTTTCTGTTGTTGTTTGATAAGTCTGAACTTTTCAACAATGTTATAAATATTTTTTTATAGTCCAAAGAGAAACTGATCAGCAGTCTGAAGGAAGGATCTGGTCTGGACTCACTGGATGGCAGCAGCACCATGGCTCTGGAGCTGGAGGAAGTGCGTCACGAGAAGGAGTTACAGAGGGAGGAGATTCAAAAACTGCAGGGACAAGTGCACACATTAAGAACGGAAATACAGGTGAGGTCCTGTAAATGGCAAGAAATGAAAAATAATGTTGCACCCCTGTGAAGAATCTAATGTGATGAGATGTCTCCCAGGTGTAAAACATATGTCTGTTGTTTCTGATGTGATAATAGTGAGCCATGTGTTTCTCTCTCAGGATTTGGAGAATCAGGCCCTGACAGAGGCGGAGGCGTGGCGGGAGCAGCAGGCTCAGATACAGGAGCAACAGGCTGTACAGAACAGGGTTAAACAGGAAGTGGAGGCTGAGGTTGAGCGCTACAAACAGGTAAGGGGAAGCAAAGATAACAATTAAAGTCTCAAGGTATTCTCGTCATTCGTAATTATTCTACGTCTGAATGAAACTCCTCTAATCTTTTTCTGAAATCACAGGAGCTGCAGTATCTGGAGGAAGAGCACCACAGAGCCCAAACCACTCTGCAAAGTCGAATCAAAGACAGAGAAGATGAAATCCAAAAACTCAGGAACCAGGTCAGTCCCTTTGCACTTTTTCACTTTACGTCTACTCTGTGAGAACTTGGTTTATAGTAAATGGTCTTTGGGGCGAAAAACGTCTGGAGAATGATTGTGCGAGACAAACGCTTCCTTAAAAAAGGAAATTCCTCCTTTTATTGCCATCCCATAGTGGCAACGTTGTTTTTACTACCTGTCAGTTTTGATGATCCATATCCTGGTATGCTTTTACTCTTCCAGCTGACCAACAAGACTCTCAGCAGCAGCAGCCAAATAGAGCTGGAGAACCGTCTCCACCAGTTGACGGAGACGCTCATCCAGAAGCAGACGATGCTGGAGGCTCTGGGCACAGAGAAGAGCTCCCTGGTTTTCCAGCTGGAGCGCCTGGAGCAGCAGCTGAAGAACGCTCAGGGAGGACAAAGCGGGGGGCCAGCCATCAACATGAGCGGCCTAGAGGGAGCAGGTAGGCAAGGCTGAGGTCAGGATCAAAATGACTGGTTGATCAGATTTCATTCTGACTCCACTTATTTTTTTATTCATGATGCCTTTCCTGTGTGTTGTAATTTCAGGAGCACGGCAAAGAAACACCCCAGTCCTCTTCAGTGATCAGGAAAGTCCAGGAGTGTACGGCCAAGTACGTAAGGCAGCCAGCACTATTGATCGTTTCAGGTAAGATTTCACTTTTTTATCATTGTGTTTACTGTAACTGTAAAAGTCTCTGTTGTGAAATACTTGGCCCAGTGGTAATTAGAAAATCTTGTCCTTTCAGCATCAGGCTGGGAATCTTCCTGAGACGTTACCCTATGGCCAGAGTTTTTGTTATCCTGTACATGGTGAGGATTTATTTAAGATGCATCAGGATAATGTTCTTTTCTTATCTGGATGAACATCGCTTAATAGAAGAAATTAACAACTCTTAAAATCTTTTTTTACAGGCGGTACTGCACCTGTGGGTCATGATTGTTCTTCTGACTTACACACCAGAAATGCACAGTGGTCATCCTGATGGAAGATAGAAGACTCAAACTAAACTGTTGAGAGTTTTTAAAGTGTTTGTTCTGTTGCCTTCGATGTAAGGATGGTACAAGCTGCTGGAATATGGGCTCTGGGACCTGACTCTCCCTGTTTTGCACAGATATGCTATGAATTAAAGATTTTTCTTTTTTTCCTTTCCACCTGGAGCCTGAAAGCTGACAACTGCA
>OMNW01008492.1:106430-117479 GCA_900303245.1 Selene dorsalis
AGTTAATCAACAGATCTGAGTCTTCAGACAGTTGATTGGTCAAACTGTGTGCTCTTGATAGGTTGGAACAAAAACCTGCAGCCACGGCGGCCCTTTGTGGAATGAGCTGCCCATGCCTGCAATAGGCTGAATGGCCCCTAACACATTTTTTTCACAGCTGGTGAAGGTTGATTTTTTTCCCATTTATTTTATACAAGTCATGTACCATTTCTCTAGAGACCAATGTTGATTTATTAACTTAGTCATGGTAATTGGATTTAATTGTAAAGAGTAATTCAAGACATAAAATAGATATAGAGTAAAAATGCAGCAGAGAGTGGATATTATTGGACAAAAATTAAGTCCGTTTTAAACGATTATTATTTAGATGTATGTACTGTGCATTGCTGATGGTTTCTACACTAATCGTTGATATAATTAAGTACAAGATAGAATTGTGATTATAAATTGAGAGTATTCCTGACTTTCGGCTGAGGATCTTGAACGCACCTTGATCTTGTTGGTCCTCCAGTATCCCACAATGCACCACTTCCTAGCTCCGTGTCCACGTCAAACCTGACAGCCATCGCCACAGCCGAGCTGATAATGGCTGCAGTTGAGGTGGCACTTTCTGGACGCCGTGTTGTTTGGACTCGCTACAAACTGTTGTAAACACCGCTCCCGTCCACAGCGGAGGACACGGACTTTAGCAGAGAGGCCGCCGTCTGAGGTTGTAGCCGTCGGGCCGAGATAAAATGTCACTTCAGCCGCTTGTCTCGACAAATTCCTCCAGGCAAACCGTCAGCTGTTATTAGCCGGACCGGCTCGGAGCTAAATGAGCATCTCTCAGCCTGGACAGACACTGTGTTGCTGAAGATTAAAAGTGGATTTTCCTTAGGATAACCGCCTTTCTGTAGTTTAGAGCTGAGCTTGATGACCAAGCTAACTTTAGCAGCTTTCCAGTCTAAGCTAAGCTAGCTCCGCCTCGTCCTCCCCGGCCCTGCTTGGCTTTGTTTTTGTTTGGTTTTTAACCCCAGCAGAAGGATGTCATCGTGGCTGGGTGGACTGGGCTCCGGCCTGGGTCAGTCTCTGGGCCAGGTCGGCGGGAGCCTGTCGTCTTTCACCGGACAGATATCAAACTTTACCAAAGACATGTTACTGGAGGGAGTGGAAGAAGTCGGAGGTGAGTTTGTGTTCATGTGTCTGTCTCGTGGGCTCCACATCATCAGTTAGGACAGCTCTCTTTTCATAACTCAACTATACTGCACTTTGTAAACATTAGCATTGACTAGTTAATAGTTGAGGTGTATCTGCTTTGAACAAACCAACTCGGATACAGCTGTCACCACGAGAAGATGATGTCAGCTTAAAAAACTGGGAACTGGGAAAAAAAAAAACATACATGATGTTGTGAACAGACTCAGAAACATACTGTACGTACATATCGGCTAATTGGTGTTTTTTAGTCAATCTGTCAATTAGTGGATCCAGGAACACAAAGATTTTGTTTTGTGAGCACATCATTTAAAGCTCAGCTGTCATCATGTGATGCAAATGTCAGCACCAACACTAGACTCTGCACTTCATTTAGTCAAACAGCTGCTTTCCTAAACAAGTAAACAAATAAACCTAAGACTCATTCAGTTGTCAGTTAGTACTGTCTACAGCAACAGTCCTAAAATAAATCCTTCCATCTCATGTAGTTTTTCAGTTCTGAGGATTAGTGCTTTGTTGATTTATTTAATAAATATTTTATCTATAAAATGTTTGAAAATAGTACAGACGCCCGATGCAATTTTCGAAATAAAAATGGAATTAATTGGAATCAATGGATGTTTACAAGCAACACAATTTAATCTGTGGTTGACAGCTGCTGGCAAAGTGTTTCAGCTCTGTTATACTGAATTATGCTTTTAGAGGAAGTCTGAAAAGTAACCATACAGTTTAATTCACAGCACTCTGCTTTCTCAGCTGTAAGTGTATTTATTTTACAGTGTATATGTTCCAATAATAATGTGCTCTTGTGATACAAGCTCACTGAACAGATGTAATTATGAATAAACTTCCACTAAAACCCTGGATTTCCTTCCACTGAGTCTGTTCCACTACGTAGCCGTGTCCCACAAGGTTTTCCAGTGACGATCACTTTGCTGTACAGCACCAGAGAAGGAATTCAGGCCACAGACATTGTGTCAGCAGGGTTTAGATGCTTGGACAAAGAGGGCACAGAAAAGTGACTGCTTTTATATTAAGTGATATTAATGTTGTCACGTGTGTCGTCCTCATGCATATGCTGCTTCTTGTAATGTGGCTACAAAGTTTGATTTTAAATTTACACATTAGAGGTTTGTGTTCACAGTCAGTCATTGTTTTGTTTTTTTCTGAAGTGTACATGTCTAACATTTTCATCTACAGTTTCCTTAGTAAGTAAGTTTAGTAAAGTTTAAAATAAAAAAAATTGTTTGATGATAAAATCTCAAGCAGACATTGTCAGTATGTGCATTCACTCATTGAGCAGCAGAGCAGTAGGTAACACAGAGATGTTGTAACAGCCTGATGGGGACACAGATTACAGAGATTCAGTTTTGTGACAGCAGGTTTCTCACAATTATTATTGTAATTTTACGGCCTGAATGCTGTTGCATGATGGAAATGTACGTTCAGTGGGACAATATGTCACAGACTTGTGTCACTTGTTTTTGTTAGATAACTTCCTTTGTTTGACTGGATTTCTAATGAAATCAAGATGTCATGAGCCATATTAAAAGTTCATTGACATATTTGTCCAATTAAACCCAAATGCTCCATTGCGCTAAAGCAAACAGACAATGAGTGATAAAACATTGACGCTAAGAGAACTTTGGCCACAGGATCTCCACCTCACAGCTCCAGACAGAAAACAGAAGTATGAACTCTTATCGCTGTGCAGGGAGCAGCTGTGCAGCGTAAGGCCGTAGCCTATCTTTTCAGTAAACTATTACGAAGAGAAGACGATAGCTGACACTGGGTCCTCTTGCGTCCTCTTCCTTTTTGGTTAGTGTTGGAATGAACGTCCGGTGTTGGCTGAGCCTCGTCCAGTTGTTAAGATCACATAGTTCAGACAAGATCTCCAGAAATGTTGGTCTGCTCAGCCAGGCATGTTTGTTTGTCATGTGAGAAGAGCTAAACAGATCTGTCTCCTCTCCCCCTCCATCTGTGTGTGTGTGTGTGTCTGTCTGAGAGAGACAGTGACGAAGACTGAGATGGAAAATGTCAGCAGTTATTATCTCTTGAGTCTTGGCAGATAAACCTGAAGAACATTCCTCATTTTAAAAGTTATGTTATCAGATATCTGAATTATAATATGAATGATTAAGTATCTATTGTTCTTTTACTATGGAGGAAATCATCCATGTAGCTTTTACTTTCTTTCATTTTATTCCAACTGCAGGTATTATTCAAGTATTTATACTTTACTCACTGTTAGTGATATATTCAGTGTTTTTCTCCTTGTAACCACAGATGCTGCCACAGAGCTGCAAGTGTCCAATTCCAAGCTGGCTGAAGTGGAGGCCTCATTTGCCACTCAGAAATCTGAGGTTAGACTCTTTGTTCACTTACTCAGAATCAGGAGTGTATCTACAGGCTTTTATCACTGTGAACCTTTTTACTTGACATAACAGGAAAGACATAGGTGCAACTAATAACATAATAACACAGGCTTTGCCCCGGAGAGCCATGACAGGGAGCCAGTAATGTAACTGACACCAGGGCCCTGAAACAATGGAGCCAGTACACCACTGTTGGCAAGTAAATATTTCCTGTGAAAAAGACCCATAGACCACAACCTCAGGATTGTATGGTCCTGAGCTGCAGTAGTTCCTGTGTGAGTTGATGTTTGTAGTAATGCCAGGGTTGGAAAGAGCACTGTAAAAATGCTCTCACCTCTCCCACATAACACATGTTATAGCAGTGCTATAAAATCTGCAGCTAAAATAGTTCCCAGCCATTTAACTCTTTAGTCCTGTTGAAGTAACTTTTGCAAAAAATTCAGGGCCTGGTGCCCTTTTTAGGAAAATATTTAGCCCTTTAAAGATGAAGGTATATATTATATCCCCTTTTTAAAGATATGACCTTGAAGATACACATTCCCGGCCATGGTATTCTGGTAGTGCTACATTAGGTGCGTTTTGGTTTGTATCAGACTCAAGACAGAAATGGTTCAGACTTGTGACTTTGGCTCCAAAGTAAAGAAAAAGGCAAATCAAAAAACTTATATTTCTACCATGTTTGTGGCTTAAGGGGTCACCAGTATCATCAAGGTTAACAGAAGAACAGACTTTTTTTATTTTGAGTTGATTATATTTGGGTTTGTGCACAAAAATTTGTCTTCATAAGCCACAAACACAGAAGAGAAGCACAGACATCTTTGACAAATTTAAGACCACCATAACAACAATGTCTGACCCGTCTGCAGAGGAGACAAGAAAAATGTGAATTATTTTTATTTCTGTGTTGTTTACTTGTGTTTCTTTCTCTTTGCTGCAGTATGACAGATTTAAAAGGCTGCATGCAGAGCTGGAGGAGAAGTTGGAGGCTTCAGAGATCCAGATAAAACAACAGTCTGCAGAATACAGAGCGCTTCTCCAACAGAAAGATGTACGTACATTTGTCTTTAGAATTGAAGCTTTAAAGCTTCCATATTTGGAAAGTACACCTCCGGTGTCATGTCAGTCATGTTAATTAAGATTCATTAGGTAATATATGGGTCTGAAGTTAAGTTTGTGTGCTCCAGGTGGAGATCAGTCACCTTAAAGCTCGGCAGAGTGGACTCCAGGAGGAAGTCCAGAAGCTGCAGCAGACAGCTCAGTCTTCCTCCCTCGGCACCGCAGTGCTGCCTGTCACCACCTCCTCTTCCAGCACTACCTCCTCCTCTGTCACCTCGTCTTACCTGTCACGGCCCCCAGGGGCCAGCCAGGGCTTCCATGGTGACGAAATGGACCTCAGTGACGTTATCTGGTCACAGCAAGAGATCAACCGGCTGTCGACAGAGGTCATGCGTCTGGAGGCAGAGGTGGCACACTGGAGGAGAATGTCTCAGGTAAAAATCTGAATATCGGAGTTTCTGATACAGAGCGAGATGCTGGACCATTAGGATGTTCTGAATCACTGACAGCCTAATGTATGCCCTCTCACGTGCAATTCCTTGGTTTGATTTTAATAGTTTTTCAAATTCACTTGAGTGTTAATGTTAACTTCAGTAATAACCCATGGTTTTGGGAGACAGATCTATGTCTTAAATGTCTGCCACCACCTCAGTACGACAGGTCAGACAAAAATGTGTAAATGTGTAAATACAAATACATTAAATTTGTATTACTGGGAGTCACATACCTACATATTTCTTCAAGGCATCAACAGCAGCAGGAGCTGGTAATGGTGACCAGGGTGAGATTCTCAAACTTCAAAGGACCATTAAGGTAATTATTACAGCTTCATATTGTTGTCACAGAGTAGGATGCAAGTCTTACCCAGATGTGTAACCTTAATAACCTCGATGTCCTCGCTGCTGTGGTGCAGGAGCTGCGAGAGGAGATGAGTCGAGAGGTGGACGAACATCAGCACGAACTGACAGCTCTGCAGGACGCCCAAAGGCAAAAGATGGCCGACGTCACCCGGCGTCACAGAGAGGAGCTGGCAGAGTACGAGGAGAGGATAGAGGAGCTGGAGGAGCAGATTCAGAGCGGTCAGTAAAAATGTGTTGCAGTTTTTTTACCAAATATTGCATACATACTTCTGTCAAACTTTTTACTTTGCCTTTAGTTTTTATTGTTTCTTCTTCGATACAAGACACAAAATGAACTCCTTCTCCACCTCCTTCTCTCCAGGTGGTCAAACCAGTCCCTCATCAGAAGCCTCCAAGCTGCCTGAACTCCAGAAAACCATACGGTCCCTGCAGGAAGCAGCAGAGCAGCGGGAGAGGCAGCTGGCCGAGCTGTCTGCCAGCCTGGAGGAGGCACAGAAGAAGGAGGCTACCCTGCAGGTGGAGAGGGATGAAGCCCAGGAGGAAAATGCCGGGCTGCTGCAGAATTACACTCGGCTGCAGACGTCTGTCGCCGAGCTCCAGACACGAGTACAAGAGCAGGAGGGGAAGGCCGTGCAAAAAGCCCAGCTGGACCATGAGATCCAAGTACTGAGACAAAATCTAACAGGTACTGAACACAGCTGTTTCTAATCTGCATAATGAAAGCTTCTGATTACTCAGAATCATCAGAAACCGCTTTATCTGTTTTCTGTTATATGATACTTTTTATTCTCGAAACCTCAAATCAGTTTTGTACAGACGCATTATTGTGTATTTCCATCACTATTAACTTGCATATTAAATATTTCTTTCTCTCCAGCTGCAGAGGAAGAAATTGAGAGACTAAAAAACCTGGCTGAAGTAAGCGTGATTATAAAACATTAAGCATTCATGTATTGGTAGGTTTTTGTGATTATTTTCTACAGTTTCTGTTCAGTGATTCTTTATCACTTTTTTGATTGTTTCAGGCAGAACCAAAGGAAGAAGTTGAGCATGCAGACATCTTAGAACTGAACACCATTATTGGAGCATTGAGACAAGAAAAGGAGGTCCTAGAACAAGAGAAGGTCTGATCTGATTGTTTTAATGACTGTCTGCCTAGAATATCTTTGACTGCTTCATAATGACTGATCACTAAGCGATCAGTGAGCTGAAACATTGGTTCTACTTAAAGGGAACCATTTTCTTAATTTCACAAATTAGTTGCACTTGATAACTTCTGATCTAATAATGTCAAGATATAAAACTTATAAACTATAAAGCTCTGTTGCATTTTTATAACAGATCCTGAGGTGCAAACCTGTATTTATTTATTTATTTTTCACCTTTTTATTACAGTTTAACCTGCAAGAAAAACTCAAAGTGGCAGAGGAACAAACAGTCAGTAGCAATAGTGGAGGTGATTCTGGAGAATCTGAGACGGTGGAGGATCTGAAGGTCGAGCTGCAGAGGAGAGAAAAGGTCCTGAGAGCCACTGTGGAGGAACGGGACACTCTGATGTCTGAGCTGGAAGAACTGGACCGACAGAACCAGGAGGCAACACAGGTCCGACTGGTCTCTGTTATTATGTCACTGACATTACATTAGACTGTGTCTTTTTTCTAACATTCACATGCAGACTTGTATATAAAAAGAATCACAACATGTTCTATAGTTTTAACCACAGTGTGATCTCTGACATTTTGGTGATATTTATGTGTGAAATAATATATAAACTGCCTGATTTTTCCCCTGGTGTATAAAGTGTCAGTGTGTTGTCTTAAAAATCAGGCAATGACACACTTGAGTATTTAGGTTTGCAAAAGTAAGACATTTTTAAGAAAAATATGGTGAAAGGCCTCGCATCAAAGCACAGCAAGGGGAATCTTTAACTTAAGTTTATTGACTTTTGGTTTTGTTTCTACCTTTTCTTTGTCTCTAGCATATGATCTCAGTGAAGGAGCAGCTCTCCGGACAGCTAAAGGAGGCAGAGGCAGAGCTGACAAGACTGACTGCAGAGCTCAACACAACCAAAGACCAGAAAAGGACACTGGAGCAAGAGGTGGAAGACCAAAAGGAGAAAGTGAGCAAGAGCGCTTTCACCCTGAATGACCTTCACATGGGCAAACAGCAGTTGGAACGAACGGCAAAGGAGCTAAAAGACAAACTGGGACAAGCACATGAGCAGAGCAGGGAGGCACGAAAAGAAATCACAGAGCTGAAGAAAAATTTGCAGGAGAAAGAGGAGCTGTTGTCTGCTGGTAAAGCAGAGCTGGATCAGGAAGGGGAGAGAGGAACTGAAGCACAAGGAGCTGAGGAGGAGCTAGCAAAGAAGGAAAGAGAGTTGTCAGACCTCAGGAGAGATTTGGATGAGATGAGGACCTCTCAAGAGAAGGTGATGTCCGCAGACTATGAGTTGAAGGTGGAAAACAGGAGGTTGAAGACAGAGAGTGAGGAGGCTCTGGGTAAGGTAGAGGAGTTAACAAAGCAACTGAAGGAAAACCAGGCTGCTCTGAACAGAACAGTGAGGGAGAAGGACACTCGCATCGAAGCTCTGAAGCTGGAGAAGAATCAGCTGGATGGTGAACTGAGCCAAAATGAGAGGACACTGGCTGAACAGGCCAAACAGTACCAGCAGACAATTGATGAGCTGACGCGATCTCGCTCCATGGATGCCTCAGCTTTACAGACGGAACTTGAACGCACCATCAAGCTGAATCAGGAGAAAGACATGGAGATAGCTCAGCTGAAGAGAGACATAGAGCAGCTGGCATCTGATCACAGAGACACCAATGAGATGCTTTCGATCACAGTCGCAGGACAGAAGCAGCTGACGGACCTGCTGCAAGAGAAGGACGTCTTCATGGACACTTTAAAGCAGAACGCTGTGGATCTACAGACGGAGTTGGAGAACAATATCTCAGTAGCAACCAAAGAAGCTGAAACCCTCAGGCAGGCTCTAGAGGAGAAGGATAAACAGCTGGGGGGTATGAAGGAGGAGAACAGCCATTTGAAAGAAGAGATTGATCGTCTCAGAGATCAGCAGAGCAGACCTCAACCTCTGGCTGAGCCCAGGACTCTGGACATTATCACAGAGCTGGAGACGGAGATCACTCAGCTCAAGTCGTCCAGGAATGGCCTGGAGGAAGAGGTCCAAACTCTGAGGAGAACCATGGAGGAGCAGCAGGCATCACTCCTTCGCTCCCATGAGTCACTCCAGGCTCTCCAGAGTGAGCTTGACCAGGCTCATGCTCGCCACCAGCAGACCACACTTAACTATGATACCCTGATACACGCCCGGGATGAAGAGATCGCTCATCTCCAGCATACGGTGGATGGGCTCAGTGTGAGTCGAGGCCGTGCCGACTCTCCACCTGTGCAAGGTGAGGTCATCCTGCAGGAGGACAAGACTCAGACTCTCAATCAGGAGAACGGCAATGAGAAACACGACCTGTCTAAGGTAGAGATAGAAAAACTGGTGAGAGGCATCAAGGAGAAGGAGACTGAGATCAGCCAACTAAACGAGAAGAACCTCTCACTCACCAAACAGCTGGATCAGCTGGTGGTGTCTCGCGATGAGGTTGGTAAACTCTCCCAGGTGATCCTGCAGAAAGATCTGGAGATCCAGGCGCTTCATGCCAGGGTCTCCATGGGTGGCGGTGGTGGACACAGCCAGGATGTCCTGTTCCTACAGCAGCAGATGCAGGCTTACGCTGTGGAGAGAGAACAGGTGCTGGCTGTGCTCAATGAAAAAACCAGAGAGAACAGCCAGCTGCGCTCTGACTATCACCGCCTCATGGACATCATGGCAGGGAAGGAAGCAGCTCTGTTGAAGCTTCAGCAGGAGAATCAGCGCCTCTCCAACATGACTGACCCCTCAGGAAGCCATGAGATGTTCAAGGAGACCATCCAGAACCTGTCCCGCATCATCAGGGAAAAAGATATAGAGATTGATGCTTTGACTCAGAAGTGCCAAACCCTGGTGACTGTCCTGCAGTCCACAGGAGGAGAACCTGGCTCTGGCTCTGGAGGCATCAGCAGCAACCAGTTTGAGGAGCTGCTGCAGGAGAGGGACACGCTGAAGCAGCAGGTGAAGAAGATGGAGGAGTGGAAGCAGCAGGTGATTACGACAGTGAAAAACATGCAGCACGAGTCGGCCCAGCTGCAGGAAGAGCTGATCAAACTTCAGGGTCAGGTCTCTGCTGACAGCGACTGCAGCTCCAAGCTGTCAGTGGACTACGCTCGACTGATCCAAAGCTATGAACAGAAGGAGAGGAGGCTGGGAAATCTGAGTCAGGAGCTGGCACAGGTCCAGCAGACCATCACTCAGCTCAGGTCCACCAAGGATGTCCTGTTGGGTAAACTGGACAGCGTAGCACAGACTCCGGATGTTTTAGCTGCTCAGTCAAGTGAGCTTTCTATCACAGCTGATGCTCCTAGCAAACAGACATCTTTACCTGTAAGCAATGAGAAACTGCAGGAAGAACTTATACAACTACGAGGACAGCTGGCTGAGAAGGAGAACATGATCAGGACTCTCCAGGAGAACAACCACCGGCTCTCCAACTCCGCATCAGCCTCAGAGAATGAGCAGAGGAGTCAGGCCGAGGAGGTTCGGCTGATTAGAGAGAGGCTGGACGCACAGCAGAGATCACTTAGGGAGAAAGACCTGCTCATCAAAACCAAAGGAGACCAGCTCATCCAGGTCAGCGAGGCGCTCCGTAACCGGGAGAATGACAATGAGGTGCTGAAGCAGGCCGTGACCAACCTGAAGGAGCGCGCTCTCATTCTGGAAATGGACGTGAAGAAGCTGAAGGAGGAGAACGAGCTTGTAGCTGCACGCTCTCGAGAAAAAGACTCAGAGTTCAGAGCACTGCAGGAAACCAACATGCAGGTTTCTCTCCTCCTGAGGGAGAAGGAGTTTGAACTGAGTGCAATGAGTGAGAAGTCTGCAACTGTGGAGAAGATGCTCAAGGACAAAGAACAGGTCAGTGAGAAGTGGTTTCCTTCTTTTTATAACAACACTATGTAGGATTAGTGGTACTGGTACTCTGGTTGAGAAGAGCAACTGTCTGCTACCTGTGTTCTTCCCAGAGAAGCACAGCCTGTGTGAATTTGGTGCCGTTGCCGGTACCGGTACTGTTGCCGCTACCAGCACTGATGCCGGTACCGTTGCCGGTACTGGTACTGTTGCCGCTACCAATACTGATGCCGGTACCGTTGCCGGTACCGGTACTGTTGCCGGTATTGGTACTGTCGCCGGTGCCGGTACCGGTACTGGTGCCGTTTCCGGTATTGGTGCCTTTGCCCGTACCGTTGCCGGTACCAGTACTAGTGCCGTTGCCGGTACTGGTACTGGTGCCGCCGGTACCGTTGCCGTCGTCCTTGTGGTACCGTTGCCGTCGGTACTGGTTACCGGTACCGGTGCCTTCGCCGGTACAGCGGTGCCGTCGGTTGCCGTTACCGGTACTGGTGCCGGTGCCGGTACAGTTGCCGTCGCCCTTGTGTTATCGTTGCCGTCGTCCGTG
>OMNW01008492.1:132075-178711 GCA_900303245.1 Selene dorsalis
TTTTGTTTGTGGGGGGGGGGGGGGGCTTTTTGCCTTTAATTGACAGGACAGTAGAGATAGATAGGAAATGCGGAGGCAGAGAAAGGGGGAATGACACACAGCAAAGGGCACACGGGGGGATTTGAACAGGTGCCAGCTGCAGCAAGGACTATAGCCTCTGTATATGGGGCACCTGCTCAACTCACTGAGCTATATGACAATACCAAGGTGAAAGTTCAGTTTGTCGACTTTTTTGTGTCCAAATAATATAAGTTTCCATTCGCCCTGATTTAACTTTGTGATTTATGCTAATAAGCAGTTGTTGGCATCATGCAAAACAAAGATGGTGACTGTTAAATATTACACCTGCTAAACGTTAGCATGGCAGTATTGTCACTAAAAGCATGTTAGCATGCTGATGTTAGCACTAATGCTAAGTCTAGCTCTGCAGAGCCACAAGTCAGACAACAGACTGAACTTACATTTGAATATGTTTTTGTAATTTAGGTCAACTGACCCTTTCAGCAGCAGATCAATTTCTCAGCCTCTGGAGCTCAGATACTATCTCGTCCTGTACTTTTCATTTCCCACAGGACTGTAATATTCATTTCCGCTCATGGCTACAGTTTGGGGTATTTTCATGTTTTTGCTTGAGTTGAGGAATTACACACCCCTCTGTGGCTCAGGAGAACATTTTCAACCTTGTGGACTCATCAGATAAACTCAGAAATGCACTAGTCGCTCTGAGAGCAAGACAGTTTGTAAACCATTTTTCCATGTTGTTTGAGAGGAGATGATGATTTTGACCGACATGTTAATCTCTCTGTAAATGAGAGGAGGTGGCCCTGTCTGTGGGAACAAATTTGGCATCAGAATCATTTAGCTGTAAAGTTTTCTGACTTTTCCTCCTTGTGACTGATTTGCAGATATTTCAAACAAAACCTCCTGGTCACATCCTCCGTGAAGCTGATCAGGATTGTCAGTGTCGACCCTTAAGCTTGTGAGCTGCTCATGAAACAGTCTATATAAGGAGTTGAACTGAAACAGTTTGTGTGTGTATGTTGGAAATCTGCAGCCAGGCTACACATGGGGTGCAGATGAGGGCCACTCAGAAAGGTTTTGACTGGTAACGGCAAGCAGGTGCCGGGGCTGTGTAGCTGTTGGCCGGTGGCCGAACGCTCTGGGCCTCCTCCACCCCCCTGAGGAACCAGTGGTCCAAGTTGGCACAAAGGGCAATGGTCCCACCGACAGACGTTATCGCTTATCATAGCTGCCTGTTCAAACAAAAAGCCTGGCCCCCACCCACTTCCCCCCAACTGGTTTTCAGGCGATTGGTGACTTCATGGTCTGAGAACCATAAACAGAGACTGGAATGTTTGATATGTCATATCCTGATAAGGAAATGTGGCTATTATGATGAAGTGTGCGAGCTGCTCCTGGGGCGTCAGAAGAATTCAGATTGTAATCGGAGAAATCTCTAATCCTGTGCAAAAACAACTGTAAACTGATCATTTATTGATATGCACAGTGTTGTGCTAAGGGTTTTTCTTATCAAACACAGGGTGGTGAAAACTTGAGAGCTGCGGAAACAAACTTTTGACAAAACGTCTGGTGTTGAAATGCCCAGGCCAACAGGAAAAAATCAAGTGCAGTGGATGTGCATTCAAGCACAAATCAAGGTTTTCATTAATTGTGTGTGTGTGCTAATTTCCCTTTCTTCAACAATTCTCAGTAAAATGCAAGTGCAAGGGCTAACATTGGGTTACCCTGGACAACAGTTTGTGGGCTTTCAGTTTCATTCATTTCACCGAACACCTGGTGGTTATCACAATGGCACCTTGAGTCTCCAGGGTAACGTCGGCCATTTTGTCAGCCATGGGAGGTCCATAGTCTGCCTGTTGCAGCTCTGTGGTCAGCTGGTCCAGGACTTGGGGGTGGAGAAGACCTCTGTTGGATGGCTGACAGCTACTGGAACAGCTTAGCTTGCATTGCCTCCAAAGCCTGGAACCTGATGATGAGGCTGGCAGCAGCCTCTACAGTAGCTAACACCACAGGTGCGTGATGCATAGTGTTGGGTTGAGGAGGAGCAGAGACAGGGACAACAGGTTCAATCCTGGGTTTTTACTGTGTCAGGGTCACAGGAACTGACATTTTGTGGAAGAACCAAGCAAGTAGAAGTAGGATGACGAGGGGGAGAGACATAACATAAGCCTTCTTCGTGCACCCTCTTCTCAACCCAACACCATGAACTAAAGCTGTCTTTTGATTTCATTGCCATGGCCATTGATGAAGCCATGCTGAAGCTTCTGCATCTAGGACTGGGAGCCTCATTGTTACTGCTCATTGTACTGTTACTACTGGTGGAAGCTGTGGACTTCCTGTGCGTCTCCTCAAAGGACGAGTACCCTGAGCTGTCCACTTAGCTCTGACTCAGCTCCTTGTGGTTGGGCCTCAGGTGTAATGCTGGCCTGCTGGAGCTGTAGAGTCCAGTGTGTGAGCTCTTCTCTAGAGGTGGTGAGCGGATGCATCTTGGTATCTTACTCCGAGTTGATGATGGGGTGAGGGCTGGCTGAGGGGTGACTGTGGGTACTCTCCTCAAGTAAACTTTCAAATTCTCCATTGCCAGGAAACGATAATCTCCACTTTGGCCTGTATGACCACCAACAAATAGAGCTGAAGAGACAAAAACAGCAACTAAATTACAGATTAATTCTCATAAATTAAATGTCTAGCTGGAAGGCACGTCTGTATGAATGAGGTGCTGAGACGGAGAGACGATTGTTGTGACTTGAAGGTTTTTCGCCACTACAAATTTTATAAGCCTATATGTGATCAAGTTATGACATCTCTCATGATTAAAACATTAACAAAATCATCCCTTCTTCTCTGTTGCAGACATCGATGAATGTGAGACAAACTCTCATCAGTGTAACCCCACCCAGGTCTGCATTAACACATTGGGAGGATACACCTGTTCCTGCACTGAGGGGTACTGGCTCCTTGGTGGACAGTGCCAGGGTGAGTGAACTGGTTCATTTTCTAATCAGTCAGTGAAAATCAGTCTGCAGAGATTTGAGGTTGAGGAAGATGATGCCCTGCTGTTATATCAGTTACTTCAGAAGCTACTGCCTACCATCCTAAATGTGGGGCGTTCAAGGAAGCTCTGACATTGGGAATGTTGTTGTAAAATACAACATTGTAGGCTACTCACAGGATGTGTTGTCTGGCTGATTCCTCTGAAAGATAAACAGTGAGAAATAATAGAAACATTTTCCTGCAGGAAAAAGCTGCCATTATGCCCCCTGCTGGCAACTTCATTAATACAATCATGTAAATGACAAATTACTTGGAGTAAATTATTCACTGAGATGGATTCTCTCTATCAGTGTTTGCAAATTGATTTTAAAGAAAAACTGTAATAAATAGTAGCTGGCATCAAGCTACAGAATGGATCTGGCACTAAAGTAGTTTGTACATGATTTGTAGTTAATGGCCCAAATCATGTAAAACCACTAAAGTGGTCCATTACACTTTAGTTTAATTACTGTAAACAAGTGAGTCCATGGCTAAATTTGGGATATCAGTGTAAGTACTTCCAAGAAATAATACCACATTTTGTGAAAGCACTGTTGCATTATGGAGCGAAGTCAACACTGCTTCTTGTGCTTGTTGACAAAATGCCCCTGTGACCTCTGACAGCTGCAGCTGTGCTCTGCTAGAACAGCGCCCTCTTCAGGTTTTGAGCAGTAAAGCAGATCAGCACAGGTCAAAACAAAACAATCAGTTCCCAAGATGACAATATAACAGTAAAAATAAATATATGTTTTGATAACCCATCTGTTTGTTTTTTTCTTTTCAACCAGATATTGATGAATGTCGCTATGGTTACTGCCAACAGCTGTGTGCCAATGTCCCTGGCTCTTTTTCCTGCTCCTGTAACCCCGGCTTCATCCTCGACACTGACAGCAGGACTTGTCAAGGTACACACAAACACATACACACACAAACAAACACAAACATATGGTGTCATTATTAACACAATTTCTCCGTCCTCAGACGTGGACGAGTGTGAAGATCAACCATGCAGTCACGGCTGCCTCAACACCTACGGCTCCTTCATGTGCAACTGTGTCGAGGGGTTCGAGTTGGCGGCTGACGGCACCACATGCATTGGTGAGCAGAGCTGATATCCACTAATGACACAAGAGTGTCCCAACATCTATCTATCTATCTATCTATCTATCTATCTATCTATCTATCTATCTATCTATCTATCTATCTATCTATCTATCTATCTATCTATCTATCTGTCTGTCTGTCTGTCTGTCTGTCTGTCTGTCTGTCTGTCTGTCTGTCTGTCTGTCTATCTGTCTATCTGTCTGTCTGTCTGTCTGTCTGTCTGTCTGTCTACTTTAAATGTTTGAATGTTATACCTTCACTTCTGAACAAGAAATTGTTCTTGATAAAGTTAACGTTTGCTTTGGCATGAAATTACATGTAGTAACACAGTAACACTGTCTATTCATTCATACATTTCCTATAACTGCTTATCCTGTGCATCACTTGGAGATGGTTTCACGCCTGTAGCCTCCTTAAAACAGCACATCTGTGGACTGTCAGGGGAAACCACCAGAGCACCCAGACGACCCTGTTGCTGTCGACCTGTTATACTGATCACTGGGCGACTCTCAGTCTTTCTCTCTGAGGAGTATTAATCCAGCTCTTTTGTTCCCTGTAGACCTGGATGAGTGCAGCTTCTCTGAGTTTCTGTGTCAGCACAGATGTGTGAACACACCTGGCTCTTTCTCCTGCATCTGCCCACCTGGATATTATGTGTATGAGGATGGCAGGAGCTGTGAAGGTAACGCTAATGACACAGTCACTGCTGTCTGCTGTTCGTATTAATGTTAATGTCACAGCTGCAGTGTCACAGAAGATGGATGGGAACATTAACATTAACAAAAAGCTGCTGCTGTTTTTTTTTTTGTTTTTTTTTTTATCCTATTTTACTTTCCCAAGAATATTTTTCTTCTGTCACCTAAAATGTTTTACCTACAACACTGCTCTAAAGATATTTCAGGAAAATGAATCAGCTAATATTCACAACACATGCTGCCTTATTTGTTGATATAATGTTCTTTCTTTGTTCTTTGTACCATTTTCAGGCGCCACTTTTCTCACTTCCTGTGTTCATGTGTTGTCAATGAAATGTTGTTTCTCTGATGATGATGATGTTTTAACTGACTCTGACTGTTGTGTGTTTGATTTTGAAGATATCAATGAATGTGACACTGGTAACAACACCTGTACAACAGAACAAGTATGTTTCAATTTCCAGGGAGGCTACACATGCCTGGATCCTTTACAGTGTCACGCTCCTTACATCGAAGTTAGTGACAAGTGAGTTTTTCAAACTTGTGTGTTTTCTTCAGTCCTGTGAACGAATACATCTTCGCCGGTGGCCCGTCACAGAGTCATTTTGAATCCATTAACTTACTCCCTGTGTCTCCTCCTGTGCAGTCAGTGCATGTGTTCAGCTGAGAACCCTGCCTGCAGGGACAAGTCCTTCACCATTCTGTACCGACACATGGACTTGTCGTCGGGGCGCAGTGTGCCTGCAGATATCTTCCAGATGCAGGCCACCACGCGCTACCCGGGTGCCTTCTACATCTTCCAGATAAAGTCGGGCAACGACGGACGGGAGTTTTACATGAGGGTGAGTAGATTCATTAGACGTGTTAACGCTCCACCAAACCTGCAGGTGTGAAGCTGAAGTTACACAATCATCATTACAGGCAGGCATCTCAGGGGAATGAAATGCGTCACTCCTGTTGGTAACACCCGATTTTACTGTAAAGAAGGAAGAGGATGTTCAACATGAAGTGCCTGGACCTTGAGTGCAGTGTGCAGCCAGTAGATGGAGCAATAAGTGTGTGAGGACACTGAGCGTGTGTGTGTGATAAAATGAAAACACGTAGTGTTTCATGAGCTCTCCTGTGTTATCCTTGTTTCAACAAGCTCTTATCTGACCTCATGCTCTCTGGAACACACATTAACTTTCACACTGACTTTGTGCTTGTGTGTTTACAAGCTGAAAACGATACAACATGGCACCGAGCCATTAATTTTCCCTCCACAATAGGCAGCCGTCACATTTCTCCGTTTTCGTGTAGGTAGTCTCCTCACCATCCTCCATCTTCTTTGTCTTCCCTCTTTTTCTTATACAGCAAACCAGTAATGTGAGCGCCACTCTCGTCCTGTCACGGCCCATCAAGGGGCCCAAGGAGGTCGTGCTGGACTTGGAGATGGTTACCGTCAACAATGTCATCAACTTCAGAGGCAGCTCCATCATACGTCTGACGATATTTGTATCGGAGCACCCGTTCTGAGGGTCTCAAATGAACTTCATCGCCCCCAGAGAATCAGGCTGCGTTCATCTGCAGCTGATGTAATGCTTTGTTGTTTGAGACAGCTCATCACTTTTTTTTTTAAACGTTATGTCATCCTCAATAAAGACACGTCCGATAAAGACTCAGCCACGTTGTGCTGATGGGAAATCCTCCATCTGCTTGAATCCCCACCCAGGTTTAATGGACACTGAGCTTTTATGGCTGCGAAATGCGCTTTCGACACAGAGGGATATTTATGGTGTACAATTTCTGACATCCTCTATTTAGAAAATGACCTGAAAATGATGGAAATTGCCCCATCATTGAAACTCAGTGTATCCTCAGTGCAGTTTCCCCACTTGTCTGTGAATCTCCATCCCCTCAGATAAGCTGTGAATGAGCTTGAATCCAAGAGCCGCCATTGAATCACGAGTGGACAAAAGTCTTTTTGTATTTGTCATTATGAGACGGGAGGTTATCAGAGCAGACGTGTATAATAGTGCATTTGGAGTGGTAATATTTGAAATGATGTAACTATCAGTCATTAACTGAATTATTGATCACAGTTTCTTCTAAGACCAATAAATGTCTTCACACCACATGACTGTCCCAGGCATGAGCCATTTCCTGAAATCTACTGAAGCTACAAAACCTCTGATTTTCATTATGTACTGTTAGACTTTAAGAAAAGCTTTCGGATCAAATGAAATCAAACACCTTTTGTGGACACCAAACCCAACTTTGGGGGGATTTTGTGGGTTTTCATAATTCTCCAACAAGTCCGTCAACCTAAACAACCATATACGTCACTTTTTATTATATTTCATTCCATAGTCCATTATTGGATGAATGGATTTCATGGTTACTGAAATAATGGTCATGGCTTCATTAGGTACAAAAAATACTATAGCCACTAAAAGTACTCCATTAATTTTAGGCACTGAAACATTTTGTTAGGGTTTGGCTTGAGTTAGTTGTTCATTAAGTTTAGCTACAAACAGTACATTATTAGATTTAGGCACTAGTGCCTAACCCCTACCAAGTAAAAGTTCTCAGTTGGGGTTAGGCACTAAAATAACTTAATTAGATGTAGGCACTTAAGATACCTAACTAACTTTTGGCACTAAAAGTACTTTGTACTCTTAGATCATGATTTTGGCCAACACTCCTGCAGAAACATCTGTCTCTGCTTCTGTAATAAATACTATGGCCACTAGATGTTGCCTTAAAAAAAACAAAATAACCATGGGTCACAAATAGCTGCTGAACAAACGACCTGTGGGCTTGTTTTTTAGAGGACAGTTTTCTTAGAGACTGAAAAGCAAATTTACAAGTTTTGCTGTTTTTTTGTTGTTTTCTTTTTTTACGGATTAAAACAAAACATAAGGACATTTGGATTTCAGCAAAGTAACACATTTAGATGTCAAACTACTGAGTATGGATGTCAATTCATCTTTGAAACACTACAGGGGAGTGACATGGAAAATGTGTGATTTATATGAATTAATTGAACCCAAGATGAAAGATTTTTAGAAACCTATTAAATATTTCCAACCCTTAGCAATTAAGAAACCTTTGGGTTGAACAAGACATCCTGACAAGACAACTGCTAGTTGGTAGCTAGTTTCTCGTCTCCTATATTTTAAATTAATTTAATTTCTCTGAAGAAGGAGTGAGTGAGCTGATCAGAGCTGCGTGATGTTCTGTAGTTCCAACCAGGATGATGTAGATAGGGATGTGCGGTTTGGGCCGTCGATGAAAGACGAGGAAACGAGCACAGTGATGTTTAACGTGACTGTTTGTCCAGGAATTAAAGTGGCAAAGACAGAGAGGGAGGAAAGGAGGGAAGGAGGGAGAGAGGGAGGAGATTGAGTGAGAGAGAGAGACAGAGAGAGAGGGAGTATGTGTGGGTCTCTGAGCGAGAGAGAGAGCGAGAGAGAGAGAGAGAGAGAGAGAGAGAGACCTGTGACTGAAGTGAACAGCAAACCTGAGCTCAGTCATTTCCCTGCAGTCGGCTGGTGAGAATGAGCTGCTCCTTTGAATGTGCAAACTCGATCATCTCTGAGTGAAGACACCGTGTGAGTAGGTGAGTGTTTCTGAACTGATCTCTGATCAGATTATGTTTTTATCAAAGTAGAAAAATCAGAAAACAGTGAAGTATGTTTTTTTGACTGTAGTTAACTTGAGCTCTTGAAATTATTGATCACTCTTTGTTTGTTTGTGTTTGTCAGTCATCCAGGTGGTCCACAAACAGACTGAGAAAGTCTGTTAAATCTTTATTTGCCAAAAATTTAAAAGTTATTTTGAAATGCATGACTGGGCAGAAATCCCAAATAAAGTTTCGCTGTAATAAATGTATGTTTAAATCCAAATTTGTATGATTTATGACACCAGCAAAAAACACTTTGAGATTAGTAAGTTAGTATTACAAAGATGTTTGGGATGCAACAGTAAACACATTTTCTGGGGTTCTATAAACATATTTTTGGAGCATTGTTCAAAACTCTTGGATGGTATTAACAAATGCATTGGCACAGTGACAAATTTGGAGGAATATATTGAACTTGTAAAGATTTTGGGATCCTAATAATGAACACATTTTGTTGATTTTGTCTGCGCACCATTGGGACCATAGTGTTTGGGAATTTTATGATATGTAAATGCTCTATAATCATTGTTATGATATTGCACTGGATTTGAAGTTGTGGGGCAAGTCTGAGTTTTGGGTGCACAGGATTTTAACAACAAATTATTTGAACATTTGAACTAATTTAAGGTTAAGTTAAGAACATATTTATGGGCAATCTCAACATATAAAACGTTCAGCAGTTTACTGTGCTGGTCAAAATTTTGGAGCCGAGTAAGACCAAACAATCAGCTATCTTTTTTTTATTTTGGAAGAACTATATTTGAGGCCACCAGTGCAAAGTTTGGGATTTGGTGTTATCACCTCCAGATTAACTACCCAGAAAAGCTTTTCCACTGACATTGAAATGTTTCCAGTTGCAGCCATGGAGTGCCTGAAAAACTGCTGCAAGAACTTCATGAAGAAAAATGGGAAGGAGCAGGAGACCCAAGGTAAACTGCTGCCCTGCCCAACTACACATCCAACAGCTCAGACAGACTATTTGGTTTCTGACTGTGCACTTGCCCTGTGCTTTCAAGTGATCAAACTGAAGATGCCTCCGAACAAAGCAGTGGCCCCAGGATGGGAGTCGGATGAAGGGAGGAGGGGGGTCACAGAAGATTACCTCCTGTCCAAACTCCCCCCAGATGGCAAAGAGGTGCCCTTTGTCCTGCCGACCTTCAGGGCCTCGTACATCCAGCCCAGAGGCTCCCGCTTCCCCAATTTACAGTCGGGCCTGCAGAGTATGTATCTACTGAAAAATAACATCAGCTCTTCTTCTTCTTTTGTTTTGATATCACTACCCTTAAGCCTCATGTTACTGAGGTATAACCTCATATCTGATTCCACAGGAGACAAATACCAGCCGATATCCTATTTCTGTGAATGGCTGTTTGGTTTCCTGTGTGAGGAGAATAATTTGGTCGCATCGGAAACATGCTAACCTCCAGCCCTGCTCCTCGTCTGCAGGTTCAGCTCGGTGCACATATGCAGAGAGGAAGGCAGAGCTTCTGAGTCCAGGTCACTTCACCTACAGCCCAGAGTCCAGCCTCCATCAGGGTCAGATGGTCGAGTATTTCTCCCCTGGCTCGACCCGCAGAGACATCCTGAAGAACAGGAACTCCAGTCCACAGAGCTCAGGTAAGAGCAGAGCACTGGTACAAAGTCAATCCATTCCTCTGAGACTGTGGATCAAAATTATTGTGACAGAAAAGGCATAAAAAGTTGACAGCACTTGCACTGAAACACATTCATGGTTGAGCTGTTAAGTAATACAGGAGGTGAATGATATTAAATTTTGTAACCTCAATGAAAAAAATGATCATAACAGTGATATTTAAGACCAAAGTTGTGACATATATTTTACATGTTCATAAAATACAATCATAGAAGAAACTTAGAAAGTCAACTTTCACTTTCTATTCATTTTTTAAAGACTTCTAACATTAAATTATGTATGTTTGAAAAATTGAATATGGAATCATTATCTTATACTTTAAATTATATACTACAACCAAACCATTTTGTAAAATGAGTTAAGATGTTGGTGCTAATTTACAGTATCTTTACAGTTGTAGAGAGAAAAGTGCTGTACAGTGTATATAATACAGGAAATCATAGACAGATGTACATGAAATTATAAAATCATGTGTAACAGAGCTCAACACAAAGTGATGCTGTTCACCCAGGTTGGACCCTGAAGCCAGGGGGCCAGCAGCGTCTGAGCAGCTCCATGTTTGATCTTTCCAGCCCTCAGAGCCACATGCAGGTGAGGCCTGTTCTCTATCTAATCTGTACTCGCACAGTGTTTCTCACCCTGTGTCAACTAAGACTAAATATAGTTTTACAGTTTCCACTGTCCTCAGCGGCATAGTGAAAAATTGCAAACAAACCAAAGAAACCAGTTTTGATGTAAGGAGGAAGAGGTCTTTTCACTCTGAAACAGAAGCATGTATATTGTTTTATTCTATGAAATGTGTGAGATTGCTTCGAAATGTAAACACTTCAAAATATGAAGACTCTCTATGACTCTCTATTGAAGACACTGAGGCATTTTTGACAGAAAAACCAACTCTAACATCGTAGAGGCAGTATGGAGGGCAAAAAAAATCAGATGTGAAAAGTTGAGATGCTGGCAAATATTAAAGGGCTAGTTCAACATTTTAGGAGAGAGACTCTTTGTTTACTAATAAAGAGTTATATAACAAGATTAATGTCAGTCCCATGTCTCAGTTAAATATAAAACTGTAACCAGCAGCTTGTTTGCTGTGGTTATTCAAATTAATTAAATTAAATGAAGTGTAAAATCAATGTACTGTGGTTTTTATGAGGAGATATTTGTATGGTAACTTGTCTGCCAGGACTCATAACACTGTACACACACGCCTCATAAAATCATGTCAGTTCAACACCCTTTAACCCCATATAACTTTCTTTTTTCAATCATCAAAGTGATCTGAAAGTTTGTGGAAATCAATTTGAAACCTGTCATGGGTCAGTGGTTCCTCCAGTTACACAACTACACCTGAATCTCTTTGTTTGCCACGTGATTCAGCTCCATCACTTCTGATTAGGAAGGCTCCTGCTGACTGAAGTGGTATTTAATCAGTGTTACACTAAGGACAACAATGAATAAGTTTGGGCGTATTGGTTTCTCACATATAGGATGTGGTGTATTGTGTCTGACGCTGTGTATCAGATGACGCACCCTGCACCTCAGTGAACATTTCAGTATATCGTGAATTCAGTATATGATGTTTTGCATGCTTTCGACAAATACGGATGTATGTTACACTTCAATGAGCTCAAATGTTTAGTTTGGCAGCATCGTGAGCAAACAGTAGTAAATAATGGACGCACAAAAGGTTCGGCAGCTCGGCAATAGATTTAAAAGTGAGCAAATAAACCCGTTGTTTCCAGTAGGAAAGTACTTACTCTTAGCAGAAAATGTCATGGCAGCTTTAGGGTGGTAATGTCATGGTGCAGACATGCATGTCTTCTTCTTGTGACAACTGTGGTGTTCCTCTGACTCGAGGCTGCAGGGATGACTCTAGCCTCACAGTTACAGTTGAATGATAAAGTTGTGAGTTTCACTTTGACGCTGACGTTCTCTGTTTGGTTTCCTTTTTGCAGCACTTTGACTCCGTGTCCAGCGTCCCCAGCAGCACATCCTCGGTGATGGGCTCCATTGAAAGCAGCCTGGGTAAATGAATCACAGATTATTTATCTCCACTTTCTTTCCCAAATATTGTCTTTGGATCTACCTTGTCTAACAGATTCCTCGTCTTGGTGAGGAAAACAATAAAAAAAAGGCCTCTCATGCTCTCACACCCCTATGTGACTAAGTCCGATTAAGATCAATTTGCATTGTGCAAACATGAAAGGCACAGCCACACTAATCACTTCATTCAAAATCAGAGATAAGACCTATGATGTAAAGACTGTATTATTCAGTGAAGTGAAATCAGCTCAGTTTTGTTATCATAATAATTAAACAGTTTGTGTTGATAAAGTTTTTTTCATTCAATCACAGTTTGTGTTGTATGTCACCCAACAGGTCCCACAGAAACAGCTGTTCCTATTATTAATGTGTGAACCTATCATACAATGATGTGACAATGATATGTAGGATCAGACGTAGCTCAGTAGTGTCAATAAAAAGTGAATTATATATCTATATATATATAAATATATTTATACTGTATAATAACATAACATTGTGATGTGGATTCCCAAACATCACAGACTCCATCACTCTTTCTGGGGATGAACGCGAGCTGGGGAAGGTATGTGTCCGACTGAGCTACCAGGAGGCTTTGGAGCAGGTGTGGATCACTCTGGTCCAGGTAAGGTTACACCTGAAGCAGAGGGAGACAGAAACCTGCATTGTGCTCTTCTGTAACATTTTATCAATGGACGCTTTGTCTGTCCAGACAACAGGTTTCTGTCGGCTCCATCTCAGTTGCTCTGTTACCTTTAGCTCAGACACTCAGGAGGAAAAAGGTTGATCCTGGCTGACCAAATAGTCAAAGGACAAATGAGGACATGTTTACTTCTCAGTGAGTGGGTTTTATTCACCCCAAAAAACATGTGAAAAAATACAACTGAACAACTTCTTCATCCAAACAGAAGTCTGCTTATTAAAAAAATCAGTTCACCTGACCTGACCTGATAATGGCAGAACAACATAAATCAAATGTGCATGTGTTGCTCACGAAAACACGCACAGCAGTTTGAAGAGTGGTTGAGCCTGTAAATAGATTTGACCAGCCTGACATCTTTATTATTTTTTTTCCTCTTTTCTCATCAGTGTTCAGACCTCAGTCTTTCTCCAGATGGAGTGGAACAACAAAAGATTGGATTTAAAGGGATCATCACCATCCCCAAACCTATTCACTTCAAGAGCTCAGTCAAGGAGTATTGTCAGGTAACAATAAACCTGAGACAAAATACAGTTTTAGGAGAAGATTTGATGACACATAAAAAATGTCTGATCTTGATTTTCTGTTCCTTCTGCTGTTTAGGACGTCTCCTTCATGGAGACCTTTGTGTTTGCTCTTCATCTCCATCAGTTGCGCTGCAGTGCTTTAGTGCTGCGGCTGCAGACGCACAACCCCAGGAAGCGCACGGTGGCCGAGTGCGTCCTCTCCCTGCGACAGCTCGGTCCTCAGGAGACGAACCACTGGCTCGACCTCAACCCGCCGTCCAAATCCTCTGTGAGTGTTCATGAGTCGCTTACATTCATTTGTCGATGTTAAGTCCAGCTTTTTGTTTCCATGGCTTTGTTTTTGTGCCGCTCATGATTGAAATGATGAAACAGTTTGAAAACATTTACAAAGATTACCAGGAATTATAGAACAATTATCTCAATTCAGCAGCAATTTGTAAAAGGGAATTTATTTTGGCTTTACAGCTTTATAATCAGTTAGTTTAGCAAAATATCAACATTTAATTCGGTTCATCTCCAGGTGACATGCAGCGTAAGATTTATTCTTTGTGTTGGTTAGTGATACTGGTGCTGGAAACACAGGTTTATTTATTTTTTCATTCATTATGGATGACATGTCATGGCCGCCTGTGACTGTTTGGGTGAGGCTATGTTGTGTTAATATTGATTGACGCACAACAATAGGAGATATATGTGTGTGCGTGTGTGTGTGTTACTTAAAGTGAAGGAACTGAAAGTGGAAGAATACTGTTAAATAGTAGTGGGTATTCCCGGTCGTGGGAGCTGATAATGTCATAGCCGCTGTCCAGCTGCTGCAGCCAAGGGGAAAAACTCTGTGTGGGAATATTCCACACTTTAACTACTTATTCTCCTCCATTTCCTCCATTGGCTTCTGTCTTTTATCACCATGAGTATGTGCACAGTAAATAAGAACAAAGCTCCATGTGTGCCTCATAAAACTGTCCCCATAATGCATTGCAGCCAAGCAGCATGTACCAGACCAACTTCATGTTGTTGCATAATCTTTGGGAAAAGAGAAAGGAGATTCATTATGAGAAGAAATTGGGAAACAGGCTCTCAGCGGAGAGAGAAACCAGAGTGTGGATTCTGGAAACGTAAGACCTGAAAAGTAGGTCAAACCTCAGAGTGTTTCGACAGCAGAGAGCGGCTCTGTTGATAAATGCATGCATCTCTGGCCAGTGACAGTAAAATGTAAACTGTTTCTGCACTTAGGGGATTAGACAGTGAATGGTCATTAAGCTCTCAGAGGGGATGGCTTCAAACAGGCAGTGATTTCACCAATTTGCTGGGCACAAAAGACCCAAATTGTCCAAATCACTGTTATTCAGTAGAAGCTTTTAAGGGCCAAAACAGCTGAACACTGTTACAAGAAAAGTATGAAAGGAAGCAGAGCAGCTGGTGGTCAAAGATGATTCATACCAGACAGGGAAGTGTGAAACCGTTGTTTTGTTTGGTGCTTTCAGCAACAAAAAAAAAATTGCATAATAACATGCTTAAAATGACAATGCTAATGGTCTGATGTTTTGCACAATGATGAGAGTTGATGAGGAAAAACACAACTTTAACTTATATAACAAAATCTTGCATATCACAATCATCCTCAAACAGTGCTGAGGCACAGACATACAGAAGTCAAATACATGTAGAAAAACAGGTTAAATTAACTTCAATCTCAAAAGATAGAAACATGAATCTGCTCTGTATCGGTGTGTTTGTTAGAAAACACAGACTGAACAGTTGCATAATTCTGAAGTTTTAACATCTGTATGTGACTTGAAAGACGTATGACAGTGGAACCATCGCTCTAAAAGTCAAATGTAATCTCTGAGACATCTGTCCACACTGGACTCAAACCTTTCTCCACTTTGTTCTGGTGTTAAATCACCAGCCTGGTGGGGGTTCCTGAGATTAAAGGTCAAAATATTAAACACCTCGAACTGTATGTTTGATGACAAAAACATGGACGGTTGATGCACTTTGTACATTCTTCTGGCCTTTTAAAGTAATTACATGATTTTTTTTTGGCTTTTAATGAAAGGTCACTGTTGAAGCTTTAAGGTCAGAAACTCCTACAGTGAAGCTCCAAACAACTGTCCTGAACATATACACTCTTGTCCTGAAGGGAGAGCTGTGATTAAAGGTCACATCTGCTACAGTGCTGCTCCACTTTTGATAAAAGCTGATTACAGATGATGCATCATGGAAAATGAAATGCTGGCCACATCTTTCTGCTTCGTGTTGAACCAGAGGTCTATTTACTACAGAGGAACACAGAGCCATGAGAAGTGCCAATAAGGAGATAATCTAATAATCTATAGGAAAATGATATAACTGAGCATGCTCTTCCAGGTGTGTCACTCCGAGCTGCATCTTACCACCTGCTTTCAGCCGGTCAATGGACGAATCCAGCTGCAGATCCTAGCTGCTCAGAATCTCCCAGCATCCTCCTCACCGCTCGCCCAAGGTCTGTGTCACCACTAAATGATCTTGAATTTCTTAGAACGAGTAATTTTTGTGCCTCATTTTAACACCAACCTCTCCCTTCCTTCCTTCGGAAGCGTATTTTGTGAAGGCGGACTTGCACCAGTTGGGGCAAATGGTGACGAAGAAGAAGACTAGGGTGATGAAGACCTCAGGGGGTCAGTGTCAGTGGGGGGAGACGTTTCACTTCCAGCTGGCATCCTTAGACCACGCCTGCTCGCTGTCCGTCAAACTCTACAGTCGCAGCTCGGTCAGGAGGAAACAGTGTCTCGGGCAGGTGAGGTCACCTGATGCCACCTCTTACTGGAAGCAGTAAAGGAGGATGTGTTTTGTAAAGCAGGTTGTAATTACAGCTGATGGTAGAAGTTTCTTCCTGGACAAAGTTAAATAGCTGTAGTTACCAGGAGCTACTTATTAACCACTTAATGGCCCTGATCTAACCTCAAGGAACTATTTGTAAATTTTGCTGTTGCGTAACCAACGTTTGGATGAACAGCTGTTTATATGACGACAGTTTATAATCGTCCTTCGAGTGTCACAACAGACCAGACACTATAGTGACTTGGTATCAGAAAGTGACACAACCAAAGACTTTAACAGGTGATTTCACTGATTAACCCACCTTCAGCCACAGAGGTGTGTAAGTCAGTGAAATCACTTGTTAAAGTCTGGAAGGAAAACCTGCATACACATGGCTCTCCATGGCACATGGTTCCCCACCCCTGCCCTATATCCTAATACAAATGTTGTGACATTAACTTTAGAAAAGTTTTGCTGGTGATCCAAACTCAACAGATGATCTTCTTTTCTCAGATCCAGCTGGGATTCGACAGCCCCATCCCAGAGGCCGTGGACCAGTGGAAGGACACGATGGCTCACCCGGAGAAAGTGGTGGCAGTGTGGCACACACTGAGCGCTTCCTAAACCTCTTCTCCTTGCTTTCCTCCTCTTCCTCTCTTTGGTGACGCAGGCCCAGCTGTGCCTGCTTGCTTTTCCAGTTGGCCGACCACAGGCCTTTACGCTGATACTCAGTGGACTCGGCTGTAAACTGCTGAACGTGCTCTGGATACACTGGGAGAGCAGATCTCCACAGAGACGCTTCAGGTGCTCAGTGATGGTTTGTAAACAGGGGTTTGAACAAAGGTTTAATGTTGTTTTGGTGCAGAAATTGAGAATTTTATTTAAACAGCAACAGAGCTTTTGCTTTACTAACAATAATTGAGCCCCGTTGCATTTAGGTGCATATAAAGCTATATTTTGTAAGTCACATATTTTTTGTATATATTTGCTTTGTAGTAAAAACTTTGTCACTTTGTTTCAGCTGGAAAGAAAGTTTACAGGCAAAAAAGTGACGTTAAAGCCAAACGTGCTGTTATTAGTCTATAAATAAAACACAGCTAGAAGGATAACACTGTCAGTTCTTTATTTTTCTTATTATCAGCAGACCTATAAAAAGACTAAAACCAATACTTACTTATGTTTCTCAATACTTTACTAACTGTCTGAGCCTAACCCCCAGTGTTTATTACTGAAATGTGTGAATGATTATACATGAATGAATATGTAATTGTTAAAACAGGCTATGTAACTAATTAAATCAGCTTGGGATTGTTGGAGTTAGGCAAATATTACTTAAACAGGAGAAGTGAGTATTTCTAACAGGATCCTTCAATACTAAGACCCACATTATTTGTATTAAAGGAACACGGCACTAAGTGCTGCTCTCCAAAATATTTCTCTTTTCTTTCGCAGACATATGAACATGATCAGTTCAATGTTGGTTTTGGTCTTTTTGTGGGATTTACTGACAATAACAGAAATATAGGAAATCAGTGTACTCATACTTTAATCCCCTAAAAGATGAGCTAGAGGGTTTTCTCTTAACCTAATTTAATTTAACAGGAAGTCATGTTACTGTAAAACTCTACAGCAGATGTATTAAACCTTAGCTGTATGCTTTTGATAAAAAGCACTTTAATTTTTTTAATGTATTTAATGTATAATGTTGAACATTAGTGATTAAAAGCAGGTGTTGTTTTGAAATATCAAGTTAGTTTGTGTCTTTAACAAAAGAGGAGATAATGTCTGTGAACGTCCGTTGGTTTTCTGTATTGCAAGAATTCAAATTCACCATGAATGCAGCATCTTTTTTTTTTTTGGACTTGATGTCACATGGTCAGAAATCAGGCCAGGGTCTTCCTCCGCCTGTCACACAGTCCTCTGCAGCACTTGTAAAATAGGCCAATATCCATTAACCACTGTGGCATTATTCACTTTTTATTGAAGGCTCTTCAGGTTGAGAAATGTCAAGGCAAACAGCAAGAGAATCTGCCCTCACAGAGTTTCAGCTCTTGACCCTGGGACATGTTGTTTTTCCATTTCACATGTCATTTTCAAGGCAGTTTAGTGTTGCTACTGTAGATGGGCAATCTTATCCTCAAACATTTGCGGGGTAACAATGGAAAATGACATTTGTTGGATGTGGAAGGATTGTGTATTTGATGAGTTTGATGAGGGACAGTGGACCTGTACCACAGCTCGCGTCTCTGCCCCGCAGATCTCAAAACAACATGCACCGATAATTACAGGTGATGAACCTACTTCTATGACTATAGGGATTATGGCAATAGGTGAATTTGCCAAAAATGTTGAACTGTCCCTTTAAGAGGCAACTTTGTGCTATTTTGGAACAAGACCCTCAATTTTGTGATGCCAGAGGGATTCCTGTCTCTGTTTCAGGATGAGATTGACCAGCTTTGTGCGTGTTTGTGTGTAACCAGCTGTGGACGAGGACACACAAACACACACCCAGCGAACAATAAGTCTGTGGACCAAGAAAACAGATCCGGTGGGTGTTTGCCTTTTAAGTGTGTGTGTGACCAGGACAACCAAGAGTTCCACGTGAGCGGACTTGCGTCAGAGCCTTTTATATCCTGGCGTGCCAAAACCTCATCGTTTTTTCTTTTCTTTACATAATTAATGTTTGATTTATGATTAATGTTACACAGAGGGCATTCCAGACACACCTTCATCTGCGACTTGACTTCACACTCAGCTTTTGACTTGAAGGAGTGTGTTTGACTTCAGCTCAGGCGCAGTGCTTGAGTCTCAGAAGCAGGATTCAGCCAGGGCTATTGTTTCCTTTATGTGTTCAAGAGATTTTTTTTCCTGGCACTCAGAGTGGCCGACACATTCCCATCACCTCATAACCACATACTTGTATCTTGACCATGGAAACACACTGGAAGGTTTACAGGAGTGTGCAGCAGTGAGGTGCAGAGAGGTGTAAGATTCATACATACAAAAACTCTTCTTCTTCTTCTTCTTCTTCTTCATGTTCTTCTTCTTCTTCCAACCCCATGTGCTTATTAAGACTCGCTGACAACCTGCTGGATAAAAGTCAAAAGTGCCTGAAGAAAGATAAGCAAGATATCTTAAAAAAACAAAAATCCTGCTGCAGAAGAATGTGCACCAAGGCCAGACTGACAGTTACCTGAATCAGACTGTAGTTACCTTTCTCCTTTTAACATGTTTTTTGGAGCCTGCTGAGTTATATTTCTATGTGCTAATATTCTATAATGCTAATAGTGACAACATAGCACCTGGACCAGTTATGAGCGATGGCCTGGAGGAATGCAGCGGTTATTTGGCATCAGTGTTTTCACATGGATTTTCTCAAGAACTCCTACTGAAATTTACAACCCTCTCTTTGATAACAGTTCATATTTTCAGACACGTGGACAGCAGACATTTGTATTTAGCAAAGTGAGGAATGAGACAAGACAGTGTGAAAAAACTGAAAGAAAAAACAACGTTCCTGAATATGAAAAAGCCAAGTGGGATATAGTGAAGTGAATATTGTTGGTAGTTTTCACTGATCCTGAGGTTATTCCCAAAGCACCACATGTTTTCAACGGAGTAACTGAGCTCTGAAACAGGAAATAAGATGAGCAGAGAGACTGAGTCATTTCCAGGAATGATGCTGATGAGGAAATAGAAAACCCCTACCCTCCTTCTTGTTCTTTCTTTCTCTTTTTTTTCTTTCTTTTTTGTGAGAACCAGGATCTTGGAAAAGGAGACGGAGCCAAGAAAACAAAACAAACTCTGTGGGACCTCGTGTGGCTGCAGGAGCCACAATCCTCTTTCATGCATTCATAATCATTTAGCAGTTTATCTGTGCACTTTGCAGGAACCAACATTTGAAGGACACAGCTACTGTGTTTCCTGCTGGGAGAGGAGGATTGTGGTTCGACCACCAGCTGCTGGTTTCTCATCAAAATGGGATAAAAAAAAAAAACATCCCTCGTGTGTCTGGAGTTTGTTTAGTTTCATCTCCAGGATGCAGAATTAAGTTGTTGTGGAGTGAACACATTCCATGAATCAGGAGTCTTTACCATAAACGTCCTCACTCACTCTGGAGGAGTCAGTGCGCTCTCCTGTGGTGATAAGCGGGAATTACAGGGTTGGATATAGTCCACGTGGTGTTGAGCTATGGGGTGTGTTTGTGTGGGTATGGGTGTGAACGGTGACACATTTAGTGAGAAATAATAATAATAAAAAAAGCCCCTCCCCTCAACATACAAAACCTGAGCAAGCAGGAACGGGCTGAGATCATTTGCCTCAGACACTGAACAGTATGAACACAGACAAGAAAAAGATGGTTCTGAGAGAAGGATTCCTGGTGAAGAGGGTGAGATATTTTTGTGAAATACATCAATATTCATAAACTGTGACATTTATATTTTGTTTAGTCAGTGTGGCAGCTAGTAATGGAGGTAGTAGAGGCTAAACTCTGCCTGATTTGTATCTGTTTCAGTGAATTTTTACCTTCTTCTTTACAGACCTAAAATCCAAGCAGGCGGTTCTTACAAATGTTCTCTCTTATCTGACTCCAGGGTCATGTTGTGCACAACTGGAAGGCTCGCTGGTTTGTGCTGATGCCAGACAAGCTGCTCTATTACAAATACGACGGAGGGAAAAGGGACTCAAGTCAGCGAGGGAGGATCCTGCTGAAGGACTGTGTGCTAACTTGTCCTTTTCTGGAGTGTGAAAATCGACCGGTGAGTTCAAAAAGGCCTCAGAAAACACATACTGAAAAATCATTTTTGAAATATGAATGAAATCCAATCAGTTAAAGTGAAATATCCGATTCTCCTTATAAACACCGTGGATTTGATTTTGGCTCTGAAACATATCTGAAATTCAGTTCAGTTCATTTTACCTGCATGATACATTATCTCATGGCACTTTTCAGGTAATGTGAAGACTTTACTTTATCACAGAGAAGCAGGTAAACATAAAGAGGGCAAAATAACGTAGTGAACTTTAATGTCAAAGCAGTGAAGTAACATAACATTTTTCACATCACTTCTTCGTCCGATACCAAGTTATGTAATAAACCCTCATAACTGGATTTCAATCAAATTCTTCTGACTCATCCATGCCTGCAAAAGTGCATGTGAAGACTTGAAGGTAACTTAATTCATTGTTGTTGTCAGGTGAACATGCAGCAGATGCTGCATTCAGTGTTTCCCTCTATTTATAAAACAAAACATTGCCTCAGATTTATACTTTGACTTCTTTATAGTGTATAGTGTATACTTTGACTTTGTATCCCATCATTAAGAACAATGGAGATTTTTAAATGTCCTCTGGCACAAAAAAAAAAATTCTCAATTTGCCTCTTCTATTTTTAGCTGGTGTTCAGACTCCAGACGGTAAATGGAGTGGATCATTTTCTGGAGGCTTGTTCCCGAGAGCAGCGAGACGAGTGGGCCGCTGACATCACAGCTGCAGTCGACAAGCTGAGCAACGATAACGGTGAGACGATGGAGAACCAAGATGAACCTGATGGCTCCCAGTTACACAACATCAACCTCAGGTAAACAGAAACATCTCCCACACACTCCAAAGCCACACGTTAAACCTTGTGGTGTTTTCACTGCCTCACCCTGTTTGTTTACTCTGTTTCTTGGTCCTCTCTCTCTCTCTTGAAGCAAAGTGTTGGACTCCATGTACGACGTCCACAGTGGGATCAGGATGAGCGCTCACGTGGAGCAGGGCAGCACCTACAGCAACTGTTTCTCAGGTGAAACATCAACTCTTTCTTTACATCCCAGGTCTCATCAACAAACCAATCAACTATCATTTCTAATCTGTAGATGTTATCATCTTGATTTCTGTCGGTTTAACTTTTATGACTGGGACCAACAGCACCTTATTTGTTGCATCTTTTGCAATGATTATTATTCAAATCACTTTTTCATATAATTGCAAATTCACGTGATATGATTTGTTTTCTACACGGCCCTTTATACACAGAGACAATTCAGTATAAATGAGTCAAGTAAATGCTGTTTGATAAACAAATTCAGTCCTGTTATATGCTTTACTCTCTGTCTGCCTGTGTACAAATATACCTATATACATAGAAAGCTGTACTGTATATCCCTATATCTCTATACCCTGTATTCCCACTGTATTATGTCAGTGCAATGTAAACAATGTGCCTAAGTATATCTACATGTACAGTAAATACATATATTGCTCTTTCCGTGCAGTGTTTCTATTCAAATGTCCAAAATGAACCAGATCTGCATCTGTCCACTGGATTGATTTCTATAATGTTTATATCAGATTCCATGTCTGTGTATTTGTGCATGTTAGGATACAGTGTGTAGCTGTAAACATGTGATGTCTCTGTCCAGGCTCTGCTGTGGTGGACTGGCTGGTGTTCATGCAGCTTGCTCTGACCCGTATGGAAGCCGTGACGCTGGCCTCGGCCCTGCTGGAGGAAGGTTTCCTGAGGACGGTCGGCCTGAAGAGCATGGAGGGCGTCCGCACGGCCGGGCTCAGTGAGCAGTTCATGGACGACTCGACTGCGCTGTACAGCTTTGTGAGTCTGAAAGTGTTGACCCCTGACATCTTGGTTTATGCCATGTTATACACTTGTTGTGTCAGTGTGAATTGGCAGGTGAATGTTCTGTCCGGTTTACAACATTATGTTTAATCACAGGCTGAAAATCTGAAGAAGAGAGGCAGCGTGAAGGCAGAGACGTCGCTGTCTGCGGTGGAGCTGAGTGGAAAAGTGATAAAGAGAGGATTTCTGCTAAAACAGGTAAATACACTGAAACTCTAACTGATGGAATCGTAAATGGTTGATAAATAGAAAAGTTATAAAAAACAACTGTTTGCATGTTTGAAACTAACTTTTGGATCCATCTCGAAATGTAGGGACACAGGAGGAAGAACTGGAAGGTGCGACTGTTTGTGCTGCGTTCAGAGCCTGCATTCCTTCACTACTATGATCCCACTAAGGTAAGTGTACAACAGGCCAGTATCAGGAAATAAACTACAATGAAAATCACTTTAAGAGAGTTTTAAAGATTAATTAACAGCAGAAGAAATCTCTGATAATAGACACAGCGAGTATACAGTGGCCCTGAGAGAGCAATGCACCGAATTTGTTGCATGCTTGTATCTTTGCATGTGTTTTCTGAGGTTGCAGAGTGTTGAGATCTCAGGGCCACCACACTGACATATAAACAAGTTAAAGATGCAACATTCATCACCCAAATAACCTTTGCCACAGGCTGGGTATATCATTACACATAATTCCTATTATGCTCAGTAATTCTGAGTCACTCTGATCCACTTCCTGTGTCAGGATGACCTCAGCCCCGCGGGCGGCTTCTCTTTGCGGAGCTGTCTGGTCTCTTCTCTGGACGATAATGGAGTTCCCTCAGGTGAGTCACCGTCTAAAACCTCAGTTAACTCAGTGACGTCTTGATTTCTAAACATATTGTTGAAACATTTTGTTGATAGACATTCTGATTGTGAGTAATTTATGTATAATATTATGACAAAAACTGAACCAATCTTGTTATTTCCGTTTTTGATTTATATGTTTATCCATGTTCACCAAGTTTTAGAAATACTCACCTTAATCCAGCTTTACTTTATTAATCCCCCACCCCCGTCCTGATTTTCCCCTCCACACAGGTGTGAAAGGAAACATTCAAGGAAACCTGTTTAAAATCATCACTCAGTCGGACACTCATTACTTCATCCAGGCTCCGACACATCAGGAGAAGATGGACTGGATAGACGCCATCAGAGAGCAGACGTAAAGCAGCAGCCTCCTGTTCAAACTCAGACTGAAACACATCAACGGGATCATTTAACCTGTAATGAAGAAGAGTGAATTTACACATTCCATGAATGTACTGTAGCAACAAACTGGGAGCAGGCAATCAATCAATCAATCAAAGAATGAGTGATTACATAACATTTCTATTTATCTACTGGTCAGTAAGACAAATCAGAAATGTTTCTGTTTTGTCAAGTTTATAAAAGGACAGTTTATCAGCCGATGACTGGATTTCTCTTGTGATTATTTAGTTGTGTGTTTTACAAGATTTTTTTCTCAGTATTAAACAGAACTGTTTTGATTTTCCTCTCCCAGAGTAGTTTTTATACAGTTCCCCACACCAGTCGTGTAAAGTATATTTACTCTAGTACTGTGCTTATGTCCAGTTTTGAGGTGTTTGTTAGTAACTAGTTCCTTTTCAAATTTTGATTTGAAACAATATGCAATTAGATTATAAAACAAAACGCAATGTTAAATATTACAGAAAATGTTAGATGGTAAATCAGTTAACTGTTTTTGAGTATTTCAAAGACCAAAAAATTTTTTTTTTTAAATATTTGTGCAGGAGAACTGTGTTTTTTTCTTTTGTCCGATCCCAGCAATTATCTCATGGGTGGAGTGTTTTTGTTTGGTTTCATGGGGTACTGTTGCCTGTAAGTAAATGTTCTGATTGCGTGAGGAAGTGCAAGCAGAGACAAGAAAAGCCTCAGGACATGGTTGTCACAGTTGTCAGGTTTTAGTACCGGCTGGCTCCTGGAGGCGCTCCCTGCACTAACAAACAGTCAGGCAGACACTCCCACACAGCAAGCTGAGTCAGGCCTTTATCTGAGTGACTCAGGCTGAGCTGCCGGTGCTGCAAATCATTATTCCACCGATATTTAACATGATGTGAGACTGTGCGGTTTGGAAGAAGTCTTGTGCAGAAGTTACAAGAACACAATGTGAAAAAACAACGAGGAAAAGTAACAACAAAAGTGATTTATTGCAGTGAAGTAACGCCTTTATGTAACATTCACATAAAAAGTGCTAGTGGTAAATGAAAAGTACAGAAACAAGTGGGCGTTAGTTGGATAACAGAAAGTGTGATTTCATAACCTAATCCGTCCAGCTTTGTGTGTAACCTGGAGGAAAGAAACATACTGAGTGTGTCACTGACATGCACTAATGTAGGCTACTCAAATCGTTTTACATTGTTACACCTGTTACAGTACTTAGTCGGCCACACAATGACAATCAGCTGATTTCGGAGACATTCATCTTCATGCAGGCGCTCGTAAACGTAAGTGCTTTCAAAGGTTAACTCCAGAGAAATGAAAGACAAACCATCTGAAACCTGGTTTCAGAGCACAAAGACTGATGCAGCACTCCTTTTCTTTTTTCTGGTGACACATCGTGTTTGTACAAATGTTCATCGAGGGAAAGTATTGTAGCTTAGACCACATTGTTTAAAACTCAATTCGCTTCAGTTCAAATCACATTCCTCAGTTGATTCAAGACATTGATGACTGTTACATTCAGTCAGTATCTTCAAGTCCTCAAGCAGGTAATCTAGTGAAGGCACTTTGACTTAACACGTGATTACGAGGCAGGTAACACTTTGTTTGGATCTGGAGACACAACATCTCCATCAAGGGTCAATTTAGTCACATAGCTCTATTCTAACCGTATGTATTGTCTTTACCGTCCCAGGATAGTATCCTCATCTGCGGGCGAGGTGCTGGTGTTAGGCCACCTTGGTGAGCTGTAGATCTCCAAAGACTCGTAAGGAGGTGAGGGAGGCGAGCTTAAGGAGTCGGTGGGTGAAGCCGCACAGAGGCTGTCCATCCACCAAGATACGAAACTGCTGGTGCTCACAAACTATCTCCATCTAAGAGTCAGGAATAATACAGAAGAGGAGGAGTTAGTTTTAGATTTTATACTTAATGCAAAAAATATCTGACTCCAAGTCACATCATACCAAAGTTTTAGGTTTGTGCTCCACTGCACTTAGAGAACTTGTATCTTAATTGTATTTTATTCCCTTTTATGCCTTGTTGGATTTTATATTTTTAATATACACATCTGTCCATATGTACAGTGAGCCAATGTTTTATTGTCTTTGTCTTTGGAGTATGGGGGTTGCCAAAACAAAGGCTACAAGGCTACCAGTAGCTTTATGAAACAGTGTTTTTATGACACGACTGTCAGTATTTTTATGTCATCCACACACTTGTGGACATGCAGCAACACATTACGTATATCTGCTGAGGGTTTTGTCAAGACAGGAATGTCCCAGGAAAGTTGGTTATAAAACGGCAAAGGCAGAGAAGAAGAGCGGGACTGCAAACTAGCAAAGCTTGAAGTATTCTCAAGCAATACTAGATTTTCTAATGGTTTCAAGAAATGCATTCAGAAGATTTCCTATGCACATAATCTTGAATGTAAGTGTGGTTTTGTGTGAAGAAAACTTCACAATATAGTAACATCAGTACCACTTTATAATAACTATACACTATAAAGAAGTTGAACATGACCAAATACTTAATTTATCATTTATAAAGCATTCCTTTTACATTCATAGAGAGCATTTTATAAGCACAGTTATAAATGTTTAACTCTGGTTTAATAAACTCATGTGATAATTAATGTATTTTAATAGCATTCAGCATTCATAAATCAAGTATTATATTAATTACAAACCAGTTATTTAGGAGATGTCAGTGGTTCATGGGATCATTTATAAAGTAAATGATATACAAACAATGATTTAGACACGTACTATGTACTAAGGGTCAATGAATGTATTCTTTCTTCCTTTCGTTTGTTTGTATCTTTCGTTCTTTCATAAACTGCATTATCAGTCTGTCTGGATTACATGGTGATAATGACATAGTCATAATGGATAATCATTATATCCTCTTGAGCTTTAGAGAGACAATGACAAACAATATCTTGTTACTGTGGCAACCAAACATGCAAAGTTGATTATTGCAGCTTTAAAGTCAGACTGTGTCACAGGGTGATTCACAGTGAGCACGACTGTCACTCCCAAATCAAACACATTACAATCCCACAAATTTACTGACTAAAACACCAGGAAGGAAAATGTTTGGCATTAGTGTGATTTACATGTTACTATTGTAAAAGTGTAAATTATTGAACTGTTCCTTTGTGCCAAAAGCCTAAGTTTCCTTTTTTATTTTTTACCTTGAAGGATTCGCCAGGTGCAAAAGGAAAGAAGGAGAGGGTGTTTTCAGCTGGACCCCACTTTCCAGCCAGGCGGGCGTTACGTTGAACGGCCTTATCCATGAAGCTGACCTTTAGCTGGAGACCAACATCGGCCTCTGTGTCTTCCTCCTGAGGCTTCGTGGACACCAGGACCTCAATGCTGAGAAAACACACAGAGAGACGTCAGGGACAAAGACAGAATACCAAGTGGGAAGACTGACATTTTCTTTCTTTCTTTCTTTCTTTCTTTCTTTCTTTCTTTCTTTCTTTCTTTCTTTCTTTCTTTCTTTCTTTGTCTTTGTGATAGACTGGGTCTGTCTAGATAACATGGAGAACAGTGACATCTTCTGTTGTAATGAGGCATTTAATGAAGACTAATGATCAAATGATCTTCACCAGTGTCTGAGTTTTCCACTGACACTGATCACTTCTAATGTAATGTAATTTTCAGTGATGGAAAATAACAAAGTACATTTACTCGTGCATTACATAATTTTGAATTACCTGTACTTTTCTTTAGTATTGCCATTGTATTTTACTTTACATTTATACTCATGCTTCAATTTACGCTACATGCATAATTTAAAAGAAAATATTGTATTTTTTCCCCATTCATTTATAGCTGTGATCAATGGTGACTTTGCAGATTAAGATTACAGACAAAACATAATATTAATTTAGCTTCATCTTTACTTGTAGCTACATTAGGTTACGTCTTATGTTTACATTATGCTATGAAATATCATATAATTAACAGTGAGTATTTACTTAAATACTACTTCACATGCACTTTTTTCAGTCTTTGGTCCTGAATACATGCAAAGCTAAAACATTATAAACAACATGTTTGTGAATAGATCTTACATTTTGGCATGGATTTTTGTAAATTCTGTAAAGATAATGCAGCACATGTTTTTGGTAGCATATTTTTTGGTGACATTAGCAGCTGGTTTAGGAAACAAAGTGAACCATACAGAGAAAACTGTACAAACACACTGTACTATTACAGTCAGTCTATCCTATAGGAAAATGGCCCTTAGAGAGCGTTTGTCCTTAAAAACCCGCCTGGTGTTTCTGCTGCCAAAAATAAGTTTCATGACATAAAAAAAAGGAGTTTATTTTTGCACTCTGTGTTTTTTCGTGTAGCCTAATTGTGATGTTTTACTGGACATAATTGATGACTGGCTGAATAAACAGCCCGATGATATTATCATGGATGGATTTCATGGGATTTGCAGCTCTCCCACGCGCATTCACGGACAAGCCTATAATTAGGAAACGCACAAAGATATTTTTCCAAAACGGGGACTTGCAGCGTGGTTGGCATCTGCCCGGCTCCGACACAGACAACAGCTGTATCTGCTTTAAAAATCTGCTTTATGGTGAGCCAGGGCATCTTTATCACGGACTTTAATTGGCTGCCACGTCATATGCGCAACAGTCAATGTTAATAATGTATAAAGCGCTCTTTATTGCAGACTGAAAACAGGTGTGTGCGTGTGTGTCTGTGTATCTGCACTAACCTTTTGGGTTTTTGGTTAATAATTCCCATAACAACCAGTTTCATTGAAGGCCGCAGCCCACCCTTTATCTCTCCGATATACTCCCCCTGTGAAACAATAGAGATGTGTGAACGTACAGATGCGTTGTTACACGGGATGGGGCCTATGGCTATAGCTGCACAGGATAAGACAGTTCATCAATGGAGGATGTAAGTGCGGGTGCTTCATCATGCAGGCTGCGGTGCGCTGCAATCTGTGGCACCGATGGGAACAATAGCTTTATTGATTCGCATCCTAAAACAATCAGTGACTCAGCTGCACAAACTCTGCTTCTGGATTTTGTCTCTCTCTCCATGCTTAACGATTGAAACAATGTTAAATGAAATACAAAAATCAATGCATGCGGAGGGTTAGCAAGCAAACAAACGAAAATGCAGATACATACATTTCCTTTCTTGTCCTTTTCTTCCATTCCACCCAGGGCGTGATGCAGTGTGGAGGTTTCGAGCTGTGATGCCAACTGAGGACCGACTGACTCTGCCTCCAGCTGGCAAACCCCGCCTGTACTACGTTGTCATGGAGACAGGCTCCCAATTTGACAGTGATGATGGTGGGAAATGAGAGGGAGAAAGAGAGGAGGGGGGGCACATACAGCCCCACATACTTAATAATTTGGATAAGAATCTTTTTTTTTTTTTTTAACCAATATGAAATGTAGCTTGAGCTTCCCATGGTGACCCTTTTAGTTCAAGGATCTGCAGCCTAACTAGTCACTTGCAAATAGACAAAACACAAGTAAAGTAAAGCAAAACATCTGCAGCAATGTGACGACTGACTGGCAATAGCCTATTTAGGAAAAAGTGAGAAAAACGCAACCAACCTAAGAAATAAACAGCAAAATAAATAAAACAACCAAATCCAGAAATCGCTGCGGGGTGAACATCAGATTTTTGGAGATCTGACTCATGGGATCTGAATGTTCACGGAAAACAAAACAAATCAAAACTTAAATTTTAGTTATTTCCCAAGGAGATATACACACATAGATGAGTCACCATGGCAACAACAAGCGCTTTCCAGCTGTGCTCATGTGTCCCTGGAGACATTTCCCTTGTAGTCTGCTCCCTTGTGGTTACATTTCTATATATGGTTGTGTTTTCCACATTGCTGTGTGTTTATGTGTTTAGTGTTGTCTCTGTGTTTGGTTGTATTCCTGTATTTGGTTATTTTGTCTGTTTTGGGGGGCTTTTTGCCTTTAATTGATAGGATAGTTGAGAGAGACAGGAAATGGGGAGGTAGAGAGAGGGGGAATGACAAGAAAGAAACAACAGAAAGAATATAACTAAAGAGAAAGTAAATCAATCTTATTCTGTGTTTTAAATTGCAAACTGGACCTGCAGGCATTCATTGACAATAAAGTGGTCCCTGTTTGTGTTTTACATTACTATAGGCATTGGATTGTCATTACAAATACATTAATATGTAAACAGAATTGGTGATTACTTTACTGCTTTTTATAATGTTATAATGTGTCACGTTTAATGGGCAGAGAAGTATTAAATTGGCAGCATGTTACATCAATGTGTAGATTTTCTCCATTTAGACCCTCCCTTTCATTCCCCCTCTCATTTTTGAGCCATGGAAATATTATAAAGACGTGATTAACCACACTTTTATTATTATTTACACGTTTATTTGTTTCTATTTGATTTTTTGATGGTGCAATGATGTTTGTTTTATTTCCTGATTTCAATCTGACATTTACTCTTTTTAATTAAATTGTATCCTATAATTTATGTTTATGTTTTTATTTGATTTTTTTCCATGGTCTATTGTTTCTTTTAAATGCGATCTATTAATAAATGCCTTTTTTTTTTAAAGTAATCTTAAATGTGTTCCGTATTTCCGACCGCACCTGAAGGCAGCTTGGAACGCCCACCCCCTGTCAACCTTTGACCAACCAGCGCCGGAGAATCAGCTGATTTTGTCACATGACCCAGACTAACATGCCCCTAGCCGCCTAGCATAACAGGTCAACAGAAAGTAGCCGCTAGGAGTGTATATAAAGCCGGTAACAGCACCGAGAAATGAGTAAGTAACTTTGTTCAGCACTCGGTGATTTCTAACCGTCTTACGTGTGTGGCTGCCATGTGAATTAGCCAGTTGACTAAATGTTTAAGCTTCAGCAAGTCAGCACTGTTGTGGCTAATGCTAAAGCTAACTTTACATTGAGCTTGTCAAATCTGAAAGGACAGACATTTTAAAACGTTTGGATTTTAAGCCTGTTAAATGGCGTTTTTCTCCGCTGACGGCTGTTCTTGTTTTGTGTTTCTTTGTCAACTTGTCCGGTTTGTTTGCGCAGACAGTTAAAGGTACAGAGAGTAGAAACACATTGTTTAACGTTGGTTATCCCTTGTCAGATAATACACTGCCTCTGAATGGCGTGATGTAAACACGCAAGGTAAAGTCATTTAGCACGGATAAGAGGCTGTGACATTTAAAGTAAATTCGCCATCTCTGGGCATCGTGCAACTAATTTACAGGTGGCAGTCGTGTAAATATCGTCAGTGCAAGATATATTGCTATTTATGCAATATTCAACAGTTAAATACTTATTAATTTGAGCTTATTTTGGCACAGGAATATCAAATACACTTAAGTTGTTAGGAAGAAAATAATAAAAAATTCAATCAAATAGAAATTATTACCTTGAAGTTTCCAAATGTTTTCTTTCTATAATAAAGGAATCAAAACGTCAGGAGCAATGTATAAAAAAAAAGTTTTCTGTGTACTGTTTGTTGAGCAATTGTAGAGTGGAATATGCAGCACCCTGTGTAAGTTTGAAAACTGTTTTAAATCTGTAAATGTATGATATGTATAATGCCAGTGTTTGTACAGTAGGGATACTGTTTGATTTTCTGTTGTTTGCCATCAAAATAAGTCTGTTTCAAAAACACAAGGCGCAATGACTTTCCCTTTTCCATCTCTTGTTCCACATTGGATGAATAAGTTATTCATTTGTGAAAAAAATTCAATTCAATCATCATATTGTGTTTGTTTAAAAATGAGTTGCACACTAAACTGTATCACCTCAGACAGCTTTCTCTGTCTGTTTCAGGTGGAAACAGCTCAAGGGGGCTCCTTGGCTACATGTTAGTGAAGGCGCCTCTCATGTTGTGACCACTGAGCAGAGGAGTGTCACCATTGAAAGAGGCCATGTATCCGTTCAGCTGTGAGGCAGAGACCTCACTTCAGGACCTGTTTGAGTATTTCAAGAGGTGCCTGCAACATGGAGAGTGGGAGCTGGCCTGCGCCTGTGTGCCACAGCTGGTCAACTCCACACTTTCAGAAAACCTACGAGATATAATCAAAGCTATCGTCTGCCATCCTTACAATTTAAAGTGAGTCACGTCACTAGAATCACATTTGTTTTTATCCATGATGTGCATTTAATGACGGTGTTAATTCCCTAGATGGGAGTCTGTGGGCAGTCCACATAAACTAGCCTGGTTCTGGCTCCAGGTTTTGGAGAAATGGACAGAAGAGAAGGTAAAAAAAACAAACAAACAAACAAGGATGTCTTATTTTTTGTTCTTATTTGACAGTGTAACATATTGTAAAAACATTTTACTTAACCTCAGGTTTCACCCAACGTCAGAAGAGAGTTGGAGTTCCTGCTGCTCCTGGAGGAACTGGGGTCAGAGGGCATAACAGAGACTTCTCTCAAGGTTACTGTCATTTTTACTCAGCAGTAAAAATATTTTGCTCCACAACTAAAAAGAGGTTCAAGGCACCTTTGACCTTTGTGAACGAAAACATGACATGGATCTAGAACGATTAACTTGATTCTGCTTTATTTCATGTTGTGACTGCTGTGTTAGTAGACTGAGATAAGTTACCTTTCAGCAGGAGTTACACCAGGCCTTCTTGGACAACCAGGCCGACCAAAAGGCTGCAGGAGGTTTGAGGACGACAGATGCTGCTGTTGAGACCTGCCTCCGGACCTTACTGGAGAAGAGGAAGCCCAGATTGGCACAATGTTTAGCACATTTCTTACAGGTGGGGTCACACACTGAGTGTCGTAACATGCAAAAATGTAGCTATAGAAATGTATGCACATGAATATATGACATAAAAACATATATTTTTTCCTTATCTCCTGCAGGACCAGTCATCCACAGAGGACCATGCCCTGCAGCACACATTCATCCAATACCTGATGAAGAAACTGGGAAAACAAGAGAGGAATCCAGAGAAGGTGGAGGAGTGGGTAGAGGAGATTTATGCAGTTTTGGCAGTGATGCCTTGGAGTTCTTGTAGAGCAGACGGGCAGTTTGAGGCACTGTGTGAGGTGCTGTGGGCGGCGAGAGACGGACCCCTGAAAGAGGAGAGGATCCTGAGCTCGCTGCTCCGCCCCCAGTGTGACGATCTGGTCACCACGTACTGCTCCACCACTCTGAGGCTGCAGAGGGATCATCTGCTGAGGAGCACGCCCAACACACAAGGTATTATGAATGCGTTCAGTTCAATGAAGTTCTCTTCCTTACATAGTAAAGTGGGAGCACCACCACAACACAAATGTTAAGCATTATCTTATGGTGATTGTGTTCTTGTAATCACACCTTTGGAGTAAATTACAGATTTGAGTTTGAGCCATTTAGCATAATTATCAATTTTCATGTTAATCATTTCTTATATATCACTTCCTTTGTGGCCACTTTATTATGATACCGACACGGATGACTGAAGACATTTCTAAAAATGAGTTCACACCTTCTTTGCTCACAGCGTTAATGAGGAAATGTTGCCATTATTCCTTTCCTCTTTTAATCACACTTCTGCTTCTCTGGCTGTGAAGCTCTTACAAAAACTATGCATGTGATGACTTGTTATTTTGGTGTCTGAAGAGATTTGCTTTCATTTTCTATGGTCATGGTCTTACATGAAATTTGGATGATATTTGCTTATAAAGCAGAGTAACACCAGTGGTGATTCATAGCTGGTTAATTACTTTGTCTAGACATATCAGTGCAACTGATTCTTGGCCTAACCTGGTATATTTTTACTGCTGACACAAATAGATCACATCATACATCAGGGAAAATGGTGAAAATGAATGATGTGCAATGTTCAGAATGAAAAATTATCAATAGTTTGCTCCTGAATGTCTCCCTTTTTTATGAAATAGTTTTGCTTTTGCTTATTATCCTTATGAATTCACATATGTTTTACCTTTTTCCCACATCATTTCTCTTATCACCCTCACAGTGGACCTACCTGAAGCAGAGAAGCTTGTTCTCAGTTTATGCTGCCACAAAGATCGCCCATCCATTTGGAAGACCATCTATTTTGAGTGCCTTAGTAGTGGGAAGCACTTCCTGGAGCAGGTCTTGGTAAGTGAACCAGTACCAACAATACTGACTTAAATGCTTGGTTCAGGTGTATTCTTTGTCCTCTGTCAAAGGTTTTGTAACTCCACACATTTTTTTTATAACCAATACAACATCCTTGTGGTTAAGTAAAGTTTGGTTTCTTCCTGTAGGTTACTGCACTTGACCTGATTAAACATGAAGAGTTCTCTCAGCTCAAAGAGCTTCTGCAGCAGGAGTTTCAGCCACTGTCTCGTCTGCTGCTGCTGCTGGGATGGACTCAGTGTCGCAGTCTGAGCTCAGCTCAGACTCTGCTCACTGTACTTCACCAAGAGCAGGTCCACACCTCCACATGTACCTTACTCCTTTACAGTCATTTCAGTATAATTTAGTGGAAGCACTGTGATCATATTCTTTTTTTTATTATCTTTTTTAGGCATCGGCCAGCGACTCTGTTCTGCACGAGTTTGCCAATCTTTTGTCCTCTCAGCTTGGAATACTTGAGTGGTGTAAAAACAACAACCGGTAAGCATCAGTTCTTTTCTCATCAAAATTCTTTCATCCATTCATTCAATTCATTTAAACATTTAATTAAGCCTCGAAAATCATTGAGGTTTCCCTCATTTGCAATGATGTCAAGGTACAGCAACAGAAAATACAAATCCAACAAAAGATTAAGACAGAGTTAAAACATGAAGAGACAATACTCATTTGGCCGGTATTTAATTCCACCTCAGTCATTATTAGTCATTATTTTCTTTTCTTGTTTTTGTCTATTCAGAGGGATTTCCACAGAGGCCCTGCTGACACAGCTTCACACTTTGGACAATCATTCAGCTCTCTATATTCTGCATTCTCTGACTCCTCTGCCTCAGTTCGAAGAGCACAAGATACTGGAGCTGCTGCAGCAACTGCCAAATTCACCAGAAACAGGTTCACATCATTCACTTGTTTATCTACTTATTTGAGTGTGAAAATCTTGAAAAAAGAATAATGAACTTTATGTTTTATAATTATGTGGTTGTTATTGTTCTTTTCTTGCAGATGACCCTGAAGCCGTCAGTACCCTCAGCCCTGGTGCCCACAAAAACTTAGTTCTGTTCCAGGGGTTCTGTGCCATGAAGTATGCCATCTATGCTCTCTGTGTGAATGCACATAAATACTCAAACTGTGCTGAGTGTGAGTCCATGCAGCAGAAGCAGCCCACTGAAGCAGAAAGAGATGAAAATCAAGCCTCAACTTTTTCAGAAGGTATGAAGGCTGTCTGTGTGTTCTGCAGTGAAGTTTTAATTTGATGACAATTGATAGCAGTTTCCTGTCTGCTTATTTTAGCTGATTGTAATCTTGCTCTCAGAAAAAGTACACACTGCTGTCATGACAGTTTTTACATCTAAAACACGCAAAGCATATGCAAGCAGATTAAAAACATAATTTGGAGCCAAACAAGTAAATCTGTAAAAAAGAAAAAAAAAAGCAACCAAGTAAAATTAGATGATCAATACCTTCTTGAATTACTAAATGTCAAAACTAACACTCAGCAAAATAATCTTTACACAGCTGAGACATGTCAAAAGACACAAAATTAAACACAATTTATGTTTTGTTACCTTTTTTCCCCAGTCTTATTCTAAACCTGTACTTCTCTGTCGTCACTTCCAGTTTGCCATTTGCAGTTCCAGCACTACCTGTCAGAGTGTCAGCTCTATCTGGAGGCTGTGCCGGCCATGTTTCGCCTCGAGCTCCTTGAGAACATCTTCTCCCTGCTCTTTCTGTCCACCACTGATTTTGTGCAGCCGATTCAAAAATACACAAACTCAAATGTGAACAGTCAAGGCTCTTTATCAGACACAAAAAACACAAATGTAGAATTGAATGCTAAAGCAAATACAGACGAGACTGATCCCAGCAGGAAGCTTCATGCAAGTTCATCAACAGGATCCCATTGCAGCCACCTGGACCTGGGACATTTCATCCAGGGCTGCAGGGGTTTCCTGGTGGATGTGACGGCCATGGAGGGTGTCCTGAAGCTGCTGAAAGAAGGGCTGGAGGGCATGTGTGTGGTGGGTCAGCAGGAGGGGCAGGAGGCGGGACGAGCCCTGCCTCGAGAGGCCGAGGCTGTAGAGAGTCTCGGCTGCTCGGTGACAGCTGAGATGTTCGGAGCTCGTCTGCAAAGGTTGTCCAAACGAACCGCGGAGGCTCAGTGGAGGTTGCAGATCATCACCAACAACCAGGGCAGTGAAAGTGGTGAGATGCACAAACTGAAGATATTTCTTTTAGTTTATAGATTCACCTTTTATTGATGTAAAACAGACAGCAGGAAAAAAGAAAATCAACAGCTGCTATACTTCACCATAATTGGACTGTTTTCTTAATATCCTACCTAGCACATATATGTGTTAAAACAAAGTGTAGATGGTGTTCAGACAATCTTAGGGATGAAATCTTATTAGTCTTGATGATTAATCCACTTTCAGCCCCAGAAAGTCCTGTCCAGATGCCAGTGCTTAGCAGCACAACCACTTTGGGATGCAGCAAGACCTCGAGTCTGAGGAGGAGGAGAAGACCAGGGAGACACTCTACTGAGAGACAGACGTCCATAGAGAAGCTCAATGGAGAAGTAAGCACAAGTGCGTCAGGTAAGTCAGAATCCCTGAATGTCTTTTGTTTTGCACAACATGGTTAAACTGGAGATCGCAGACTATTTCATGATGAAGTAAAGATTGCAGTCGTAATAAACCGTATAAGCTTTATGTTTCTGTTTGGAGGTTTTTTAGGGGCACTGAATTCAGATTTTGGTCTGTGCTTTATTTTAATGACTCTGAGTCTTTGCGTTATTGTCATGTTTACAATTGTTCATTCATCCTTTGTCAGATGGTGGGGGAGGGGCAGCTGCAGGTTGTGTAGAACTGGAGTTTTGTCCATGTGGAGGTCCACACAGCTGGGTGGTCCCTGCCATGTTATCCCCCCCAGAGTCTCTGCTAATGTCCTGCATCCGCAGAGGGAACTTCATGGAGGCGCGTCAAGTGAGTCTGATAAACTAGACTCAAAATACTCCTCATGTGATTGTGTAAGAGCTGTTAGTTGTGTAAAAAAAAATAATTTGCTGGCTGCTCCGCAGGTGTCTCTGGTGTTTGATTTGGGGGCGTCAGCTTGTTGTGGCGAGTTGGTGTTCATGGAGCACTACAAAGAAGTTTTGGTGGAGTTGGGGCGGGTGGAGCAGAAGATGGAGAGCCAGTCCATGTCTTCGTCATCATCCTCTTCAGAGGGTTTGGGGTCCACAGCTGTATCAGGCACGGGGAGGGCTCGGCTAGGCAGCAGCGGGCGGTCGACCCTGCAGGCCATTGGAAGTGCTGCTGCTGCAGGTTAGACACTGCTTAAGTTTTTTCCTACCAATCATCACTTTTTAATCATCATATTTATCAAACATGTGTCTGACTGTATGTCTGACATCCTGCGTGTCTCCCTGCAGGTGTGGCTTTCTACTCCATCTCAGATATCGCCGACCGTCTCCTCAGCACACCTGCTCACCCGATGCCCTCACTGGAGGAGGACTACTGGTTGAGCTGCTGCTCTTCTGACCCTTCTGGTCTTTTTTACACTTTGCTGGAGGAACTTAGCCCAGCAGCTATGGCTGCCTTCGACCTGGCCTGCTGCCACTGTCAGCTTTGGAAGACGTCCCGACAGCTACTCGACACAGCGGAGCGCCGGCTCAACAGCAGCCTGGAGGCTCGAGGTACAAAGCCTGAGTTTTAGGCTCTAATTTTAGCTATGATGTAATGTGTTTGCTAGAAACCTTGTTTTTCATCCCAATCCCTGTCTGTCCCCCAGGAGTTAGAGTTGACGCCAAGGTTCCTCATTCTGAGGGGATCTGTGGGTTTCCCATGGTTTTACATCAGATCAACAAAATCCTCAACCACTCTGCTACTAATAAGGGCTCGATCAAAACAGGTGAATGCAAATGTAGAGACATATTAATTCTTGTGGTGAAATGGTTTAAAAGCCCTTACCAACAGATACAAAATAACTCTCCTGACGAGATATTTGATAAGAAGAGTAACCTGAATACATTGATCAGTTTCTCTGTTATTGATGCCATGTTGTTTATAGATGCTGTTGGGGAGGACCAAGTATCTGCCAGCCCATTTGGTTGCTGCATTCAGGAAGTGCTCCTGTGCTGCCACCCAACACTGAGTGAAGAGTCCATCACTGCTCGGCTCAGCCTGGCCCAACGCTTGGAGACCACCCTGCACACTCTGAGTTCTGCTACAGACAGCACAGGTTGGCACAGCAACCATCGGTTTTTGTATGCATTAAATTGCAGTAACAATTTAACCACATCCAATCAATTAAACGTCTTTGATGGATATTTATATAACAGCAGTTTTACCAGTTTTTGTGGTGTTCATTCATCATTCAATGTACAAGCCTGAATCTCTTGTTTGTCTGGTGTTACCTCTCCTGACAGAAGGCAGTGTGGGCAGTGGTCTATTGACACTCCTGGTTGAACAGGCCAACCTGAAGCAGTCGGAGTTGGACGCTCACCCCGTGCGCTCCAGCATGAAACAGTTGCTTCGTTCTCTGGACCAGCTCTGTCCCTTTGAGCCAGATGGAGACCTGGGCAGACCGGATTACGTGCGGAGTTTCCTAGACTACGTCAACACACTGGCGTTTGTGCTGGTGCGCAGCCTCAGTTCAGAAGGTGAAATAATTTGTCATTGAGAAGATGTGATGTGCTTCTTCCATCCCTCTAACTTTAAGTAGTTGTAGTAAATAGTACTTTTTTTGTTCTTATTTGCATCTCTTGCTTTTGCTCTTAGACCAGAGCAGTGAAGTAAAGCTCGGGAATCCACTGCTGGTTTTGTGTCAAGCCCCTTTTCAGCTTCTCTCCCACCTGCTATTTGACAGACAGGTGTCTCCTGACAGGTATGCAAAGTGGTCCAACCCCAAATATAAGTAAGCCTGTTGTCTTCTGTTGTACAAGTAGATGACTATGATGAGCAGTTCACAGCTCTCAGTGTTTCAAAGGAATACAATGTACAGTATATGCAACAGTTCAGTAACAGACTGCATGAATGCTTTTCATTAATGGGTCACACATCAGTCACATGGACTCAAGTAAAAGAAATAACACATTTGTGATCTACTTACTTGCTCAGACTATGATATTTTATTCTGCTACATGACACAACGACAATGAGGACAGAGGAGGTAGAAGGTTTCCTGCATATTTCTTTAGGGTAGACACTAAAACCAGTCATTGCATGGTGTGAAAGCAGCAGCCTACTTAATGTTTTGTTTTATCTCCAGAGTGCTGTCCTTGCTAAAGCAAGAGGGTCTGCGACTGAGCGTCCAGCAGGTGATAGTCCAGAGATGCTGTGAGACTTTGCCTCTGTGGCTCTCCTGTTCCGATGCTGACAGAGACTCCAACCAAACTAAAACAGACGATGGGGTCTTCAGCATCGCCAGTTTGTCTGCCCTTCTCCAGCAGCACGCTGAGGAGCACATGCCAGCTCTGGGAGTAGCAGAGCCTCACTCTGATGCGAGCTCTGAGTCAGAGGCCTCAGTCGAAGACCACTCGGCTACTCCCACCAACCTCTCCACTTCGCCACCCTCTCATTCATCCTCCTCCTCCTCCTCCTCTTCTTCCTCGAACTCTTTCCTCCTCACGCCATCGGCCCTGTCTTTCCTGAAATCACGCTCCCCCTTACTGGCCACACTGGCGTGTTTGAGTGCGTGTAAGGGAGAAACTGCCCGGACACAGTCTTCCGGGTGGTCAGGGTATTTTCGCAGTGGACGTAAAGAGGTTGTCCTGGACGGGGAGCAGATTTCCCGTGAAGCCGACAACCTCCTGAAAGAGTTCCCTATTCTCTTGGCCTACCTTCATACCATGGCTGAGCCGGTGCTGGGTGGCCCTTTAAGTGAAGGCGAGGAAGGCTGTGCTGGATTTGGGGCGGTTGTTTGTGGGAAACCTCTCTTCAGCCTCCTGCTGTCTGGACCACAGGAAGGCGTCGCCCAGGCTGTGGCTGCTGAGGCCTTTCAGCAGGCACTGTCTTCCAAAGACCTGTGCCGAGCTCTCTCCCTGCTGGAGCTGTACGGGCAAGGCTGCAGCCAGGAGGGGGCGCTAAGGGACCAGCTGCTTGCCTGTGCTGCTTTAGAAGGTGGGGATTGCTTCTTGATGAAAAGCAGCTTATGGCACTTTATGTTGGCACGTGCTTGCTTTAGATATATGCTGATATGATAACATTATAATTTTCTAAACTCTTAGATGTCACTTTTTTACTCTGGAAAATTCATTATTTTGTGACATTGGATTAGACAAATAATAAACAGATAGATCAGTAATGAAAACAGCCATTAGTTAAGTCAGATAGTTTTTTAATGATTTAATGTTTTTTTAACCTATGTTTAATCTTTTCAAACTGCTTTTTCAGACAAATCCTGAGCAGAAAGGTGGAATAATTATGTAACAGGAAAATAGACATGTAAATACTAAAATTTGAATTGTTGTTTGTCTGATTGTCTTTGTCCAGATGGAGGTGAGGGTCCAGGTCAGTTGTTCCGTGTACAGGATGCGAACCTGCGGGGTCGTGTTGCCCTCCAGGCTTTGGAGCAATGGCCTCTGTCTGCCTGTCTGGAGCTGCTCGAGTTCTGCCTCAATGACCCGAACACAGCAGCCTCACTGAGAACAGACTTACAGCTGAAGAAGAAAGAACTGGACATTTATCACTGGGTAATTCCTAATTGTTAAGATTGAAATAAAAGATAAGCAACTTGTCGTTATGTTTGAGTAACAAATCCCAGCTATTGTGCTTTTAGTGACCTATTCTAAACTTGTTTGTATTGCATCAGCTTGCTGTACGTGTTGTTCACATCTTATATAATCACATCTTAGGTTGCCATGATTATATGCTACAGTCCTCGGTGATCAGATTACCATTGTGAATTGCCAAATGCTTCTTCCTCCTTCTCTTGTCACAGATGTTAAATTTACATCCTCCGTTGCCCTGGGATACTTGGCAGGAGCTGAGGATTCAGTCTAAGACAAACTCGGAGTCCATGTTGTCCAGGATGGTGGAGGCAAAAGTAGGTGCAGCAGACCATTCAGTGCCTGTAGAGTGTTTAAACTTATTAATCAATGTAATATGTGTTTATTTATATAATAGAGTATTATGTGATTGATCTTTTGCAGGAGTTTGCTCTATGTGCACAGTGGATTGAGCTGTATCCTGTGTCTGAGCAGCTGAGACTGCAGCTGAAGACTGAGCATTTGCTTCACCTGCTGGAGAAGGGCCAGACAGACGAGGCTTTTCAGGTTTAACTAAAGATATTTCAACATTTTAACACTGAAGAACACATTTATTGCCCTCAGCAGCGATTGTCTGTAATATATGTGAAAATCTATTGCTTCTCACATATAGTATAATGCGTGCGTACATGTACTGTACATACCTGTATACATCCATATACTTTCCCCCTGTTACTTATTTCTTTTAGTTACTCGAGGGCCTCTCTGATTTTCTCGTCGGCCTGGACATTTGTGAGCGTGCTCTGGACTGCTGCCCCGGACTGGCTTCCTGTCACTTCCTGGCCGACTACCTCACCCTACATTTTCAGAGGCAGGTGTCTCCAGCACGCCGGAGGCACATTCACGCCCTTCATCTGGGCTCTAAGGTTTGTGAATGTGAAAACATGAGGAATGGCGTTGACCTAAATCCCCAACTCCACTCACTTACTGAATAGTTTCTTTCTTGAAACTTGATGATGTGTCCAAACTTGCTTCTAGGAAACTAGTATTTCACCTTTTCAGTTCAGAAAGGCCAATCATTTATGAAGACATATTAATAACTCTCAGCTTTACATTACTGCATTACAACAAGACATTGTTTGCACCTGGAGTGTTAAATAGTGTTGTATCAGTGGTTCTTATGTAACACTGAGGATATTTAATTCATCAAAGATTGTAACTGATGTCAGCTTTGATTTTTATACATTTATTAAAGCATTTATTATTGTTTTTCAACTGTACCTAAACTGCCTCATATTTTCATGTTGTTTTTTAAAGTCAGTGAATATGTTTCGTCCTCCAGGTGTTGCTCACTCTGCCTCCAGCAGCCAGGCAGGACTACTTCCCTCTGCTGTCAGAGCCGTTGCTGATGCTCGAGCAGCTCTTGATGAACCTGAAGGTGGACTGGGCAGATGTGGCAGTGCGAACCCTGCGGAGCCTCCTGGTTGGTCAGGAGGCTGGCTTTGGTACCGAGGACATCGATAAGCTTTTGGCAAACTATGCCAGCAAGGCCCTGGACTTCTCCTGTGCCCCCAGAGAGAGGTCTCGGTCTGGTCAGTGCTTAAACACAGACATATTCTATTGTAAGCTCAGATTCAACACAAACAGCGATGTACCTGACTTGTGTGCTTATATATTTTATTCTTCAGACTCTGTGATCAGCCTCCAGGATGCATTGATGCAGTGTCCTGCTCAAGACAGCTGCTCCCTGTCATGTAGTCGAATCGAATCTCCATCACCGTCTGCAAGTGAGAAGTTTGAATAAGACAAACATTAAACCTCTTCCTTGTATATAATCATCCACAAACTAATTCATATGGTCTTCGTCAGGGGCACAGTTAAGGGACATCCTCTTAAACCTCAGTGGATATTTGTGGATTAAATCCAAAATCTCAAGAATTTTTGATAAAGTTCTGTTTGTTTTTTTTAATGTATTACACTGTGTGAACTCAGTGTAATAGGTCTGTTGTGTGTTCTTCTTTACAGGCAGCACCCCGACACATACGCCCTCCTCAAACAACACAGAGAAGGACGGGAGCTCAGCAGGGAGAAAACGCCGTTTTCCTGCCAAGTTCCAGCCTCCAGATCAACCGCCAGCCCGTAAAGACTGGGTGCCTGACACCCAACAGCATGTGTGCATGGTCTGCCAGCGTGAGAGGTTCACCATGGTGAGCGCCTGAAACAGTGGTGATTCAATGAAGTACTTCCTGACTTGTACAATATTTCCTATTGGATGAAAATCAGTCTTGAAATAATAAGTTACATGATTTATTCTCCTGCTTCAGTTCAACAGACGGCACCACTGTCGGAGATGCGGTCGCCTGGTTTGTCACTCATGTTCTGAGCGTAAGATGCCTGTGGAGGGATGCCCAGGAGATGAAGTTAGAGTCTGTGACCAGTGTTACACCTATTTTCACCCAGAGTAAGATCCTGTAGACTGTGCAACAATCCTTACTTGTCAAACAAGCCTTAATATTTTGTGTTGTTTGTTTACAGTAGCAGGGACTTTGAATTTTGAAATTTAATTGAAACTTTGTCCTGTCCAATCAGGACATTTGACAGCTTGGTACTACTTATGTGGCAGGCTGGAGAAAATCCAGTAATACTGGAAGCCAGATGACCTTTCGCCATATACACTCTGTGTGACATGACGAACAACAGGACAGAATAAACTTTTAGGAGCTTTACATTGTTGTTCTTCATTATGGAAAAGGTTTAGAAGTTTAAATTTAATTTAAACAGATGTGTCTTTATGATTAGTTTTTCTGATTTTCTATTCTTTTTTTTTCCATTTGCAGCTCTGACGACGAGCTGGAACCAGCTGAAGGTAAATTAAATAACTTCAGGGATGTTTTGTTGCTGCCTTAATGCAGACAATGCAGTTTTCTGTTGTGTATATTGAAGAAAAGTTTCAGAAAACTTTATTATCAAGTAAAACAGGATGCAGACTTGATAATGATGCGTGCATTTAGAGGATCCATTACAGCTAAAACATGCAAAATGCAACTATTCTTTAATCAGTAATGTAAACAGGACATAACGATGACCCTCTGTGTCCCTCTCTGTGTTATTTGCACAGTGGCTGGAAGCCCTTGTGTGACAGAGGAAGCTTTAGATGGTATGCTACACCTGCCTGAAGTGGTTCATCGACACATTCAACTCAGCACAAACGCTGCAGAGAACCAGATGCTGCGCAGCGAGTTCTACTATGAACAGGTTGATATTTGAACATTAATCATTGTACAGGGTGGGTTTCAACTAATTTGTCTTATTCATAGTATCAGCAGTGATGTGGTAGTGTTGGCTCGTAGAACATCTGAGGTTGAGTGTTCATTTGAATTCAGGATCGAGAAGCAGTTTATTTCACTTCAGGCAATGGTTTGGTTGTGTGGGTGGACAGATTGATGATTTAAAACACAAGTACAAGTACATCAACTTAAACTGTCAGCAAAACAATACAATAAAGAAAACAGGGCTGACATTGCACTTTATACATTCACTATCTTGTCAGTAAAGTAAGTAAACAGGCATCAGGCAAGGGGCGTCAGGTGGCTCTCTGCCTCCCCATTTCCTGTCTCTCTCAACTATACTATCAAAGGCAAAAAGCTCAAAAATATACTTTAAAAAATCAGGCAACAAATAACTGCTAGGATAAAATACAACTGTAATAGAAGTGTCTGAAGTGTTTACAACTCCAACTCGTTCTCAGCTGTCTTTGTTCTGGTTTAGAGGATAAGGGCTCTGCAGGCTGATGTGATCATATGATTTGCAGCAGAAGGATTAGATGTATGATTTTACAAAGACACTGTTAAATTCTCAATAATGTAGATTTACAAAGGGAGGATAAATGGTGTACTTGATTATGGATAAGGACAGTATGGGCGAAGGAGCAGCAGTTGTATAAAAATGTGAATGCACAAACACAGCAAAGGCAATAGGTTGATATGGAGACAATAAAAAGAAGACATCATATAAAAGCAAGTCTATCAAATGAAGTTTTAGAAGGGATTTCAAAGACGTCACAGATTCTGTGTTATCTCCTCGAGCAGGTCGTTTCAAAAGCGTGGTCACCTTTAGATTTAAGCCTCGACTTTGGAATGATCAAAATGGCCCTCTCCACTCTCAATCAGTTGTTTTCCACTAAGATTATTTCTATTACTTCTCTACCACCCCCCAGGCTCCCAGTGCGTACCTCTGCGTGGCCATTTTGTCACTGCACAGTGACCAAAAAGCCTGTGGACACCAGCTCATCGTCCACTGCCGCTCTCTGTCTTGTAAGCTGACCAACCCAGAGGTGGACGCCTGCCTCCTCACTGACATCATGCGGCAGCTGCTCTTCAGTGCCAAGCTGATGTTTGTCAAGGTCAGCCGCAGCCAGGATCTCGTCCTGTGTGACAGGTGAGTTGTGACTGTAGGTGATTTCTAGGCAACAGTTTAGTTGAAAGCAACTGGACTAGTATTTGTCTATGCACACGTTTTGCCTCTTATCCAAGCGGCTTCATCATTTCGTAAACGCATCGGTCTGACTAGTCCTCACTAGTCTGAGTGGCCATGAAAGCAGAACAATGAGGTCAAACCGTTCCTGTGACACCTTGTTCTTTCAGTCATGGTTGTTCTTAAAAATATTGATAAATGCAGCTTTAGTTATTAACTCCTATTTCACCAGATGACTCACAGCAACCAGATTAGGACAGTCAGTTTAGTTGTTGATCAAAGGACATGCACTGACACACTTCACAGATTTTAACATGCCATTATTGCTTTTGTCCTGTGACTGCTAATTTTTCATTTGTGTAGCAGTTACCGACAAAGATCTCCAACTGTCTCTGTCTCCTCCCATTTGTCAGGTGTTTTGGGCTTTTTCAGCGTTTTGTTTTCTCCTTTGTCTCCACAGTTACATCAGTAAAGTCGACGTGCTTAAGATTCTTGTGACGGCCAACTACAAATATATTCCTTCTCTGGATGACATACTGGAGACACCTGCAGTCACGCGTCTTCGTAATCAGCTGCTTGAGGCCGAGTACTACCAGCTGGCAGTGGAGGTGAAGCACATGGTTGATTAATATTGTTTTATTCTGTTACATTTATTTGTCGGGGACCTGCATCAATCAACAATCAACACCCACTAGCTACTGTCCATGTGCATTTCATGGGCAAGTAAATGGAAATACTGCCAACAGGGTTAATACAACATAGATATAATCTGCAGTTTACAATGACTTAACTCCTGTGGTTGACTTTTGATTATACACCCTACATTATGTAATGCAAACACCCTTTGCCTCCTTCCCTCCTGCTACTATCATTCATTCATTTATTCATCTTCTGTAACGCTCGCGGGTGAGCATATTGGGGAAATGAACTGTACCAGTACCGGCAGCGGTACCGGTACTGGCAGCAGCACAGGTACCGGTACCGGCAGCGGCATCGGTACCGGTACCGGAACCGGCAGCAGAACCAGTACCGGTACCGGCAGCAGAACTAGTACCAGTACCGGCAGCGATAGCGACACCGGTACCGGCAGCAGAACCGGTACCGGTACTGGCGACGGCAGCAGAACCAGTACCGGTACCGGCAGCGATAGCGGCATCGGTACCGGCAGCGGAAGCAGCACCGGTACCGGCAACGGCACCGGTACCGGCAACGGCAGCAGAACCAGTACCGGTGCTATCTGTCTATCTG
>OMNW01008493.1:0-23333 GCA_900303245.1 Selene dorsalis
TGCAGAGAAACAATGTATAAGGATGAATATTTTCATTATAACAACACAGTTAGAGGGTTGTACTAGAAGGAGACAAATGTGACGGTGTATGCTGAGGCTAAAAAACCCTTCACTCAACCTTTTCAGCATGTCAATACATTTCATTCTAATTGTTTCAATGTTCAGTTTCTTGCGTGTAAATTGCATAGTTTGCATGTAGCCCATTTAAATTTTACACTGTGGCAGCTCATTACAATTATATAGACTTGCTCAAGTCTTTTGAGGCAGATGACTCATTCATCCTTACAGCATATCCTTCCTTGTGCCATCATACAAGTTATTATCCTCTGTAATACCAGTGAGTGATGATCAGCACTCTTAAGCATCAGGTTCAGCCTACTGTGAGCTAGGAAGTTAAACGAGCTATTAATCCCAACAGAGGGAAGGTTCAAAATGTCTGTGAATGCACAGGTAGATAGAGACGTGTAGGGGCAAATCACCTTAACCTCATTACAAGCGTCATTGTAGCAATCAAATGAAAAGTGTGTGCTAAGAGCAGTGATCCACAGGGACGTGACCAGGATTACAGATAACAGCACAGATAACAGGAACGAAGGTGATGGGAGCTGGAATGTATGATTTGAAGTTGTACATCTAAAAAGAACTCACACAAAAAGAAAGTGCCCAATCACAGTCAATATAATATTAAGACATCACAATCCATAACATAACACTGTCAGTGGAGCACAGGCTTCAAATCACTTCCTCTCAACAGGCAAACAAACAGGTCTATTGTCACATCCTCTGTGGGATGGACATCCTGTCTTGTCTTTGTGAAAAGACATAATTTTGATTCATCTCACCGGAGGGATGTACGGTTTGTTCTCTCTTGTCTGTATATTGTTGTAAACAACCAGGAAAAACAGTGAGACAAGATCCTATTATAGTGTCAGTTTCACACACACAATGTCAAGCCCAAATGAGCAACAGACAAGTTTAATAAGGCAGAAATACCAAATGGACCATTGTCTTGTCCCACCATGCTGCCTGTGATGTAACGGGTAGACACTACAGATACAGATATACTTCTGGACAGACAGAGAAGTTCACATGTCTGTAAAACCAAGATATAAACACCTCATCATGCAAATTCTCCCAGAACTCATCAGATGAGCGCCGGCTGGGCAGGGGACAGAGAAACCGCCGCACCCAGGATGTCAGGTTGCCATGGTGTGCCAGTAGTTCCAGGCTATAGAAATGACATCTGACTGGGCAGCTTTTTAGCCAGACAGTGCATGTCATGGTATTCAACAAGAGATCCGCACACAGGAGGGGGAATACTAAAACATCAAAGACTCTCATAACTTCAGCTTCAACCATTAAGCCATCAAGTCCTTACTACAAAAAAATCACAGCATTAAAAAGCCTCCATCTGAAATATATGTATCAAAACAGTTGAAAGAAAAAAAAAATTGAAAGGGGTCAAAGGAGCTTATCCTATACATCTCAGTAGCTTTAAATAAACTGTGTGGACTAAAGCAAACCATCTGTCTCAGGCCAGCGATGGAAGCTAAACAAAGTTTTAATGCACATGTGCAGTCAAAGCAGATGCTGAAGAAATCCAGCATGTGCAGATCAGACCAGTAGCTAACAAGCCCCAGTTACCTTCCACCAGTAAAACTGGGAGAAACAAATGGGTTGTGGAACATTTGCCTTCCGCTTTGGTTATAGTTATTTTAACCACAGCAAAGACTTGAACAACTTGTGGACCAGTTTAAGGGGAAAAATCACAAGATGAGACTGGTAGTGATAGAAAAACACGGAGAGTAGACTTTAGCTCAATTAAATCTACCATGAGCAGTAAATTAAAGCAAAATTTCACTTCAAACTTCTCTCATTTTCTGAACTTTTTGCGCTAACAAACTACAAATCAGCTGACAGAGTTCCCAACTTCCCAACGGTAATGTAACGTAATTTTAACGGTCAACTGCCATTTGAATTTCAGGTTAAAAAAAACCCGCTTCACGCTACTCTTTTGACATTAGCAGATCACCTCAACGTAGTAGTAGTAGTTGCAAGTATTTAAATTTTAAAACTACTACCAAAGATACTTTAACAATATCACTGAGCCGTGTGGTCTGGTTCGCTTCGCTGTTGCCTGCCCTCGGGAAACTGTCGGCGGCGGGGTGAAAGCGAGGCAACCGACCCTCAGCTTTAAAAACTTTCTCCATTTAAACTCTCTATCGGTTAGAAATTAAAGAGTTAACTTACCTTGTCCCGGCCATCTTTTTTCACATTGTAAACAAGGCGTAAACAAAAGGAAAACGGTGTTTAGCCAGTGTCTGAGTTGAGGTTAGTTTTCTGAGCACGGAGCTGTTCCAGTAGTGAGCACGGGACGGTCCTCCGGCGGTGAATCCGATATGGAGTCTCCGCCTCTGCACGTGAGTCATAGGTTGGTATGGGGGTCACCCAGTCTGCACCCCCACCTCACCTCACCGCCACCCCTCCCCTTCATCCCCCGCGACTAAGCTGGCTGGAAAGTAGGAGCCAAACCGTAAGCAAAACGTTTGGCTCAACAAAGTGGCGTGACAAACATAATATTAAACTTCTACCTACCGCTTCCGGGCTTTAACGGAACATGACGGTGTCTGCCAACTTTTCTCATAGTGGCACAACACATAATAAATTCAGGGAATTATCAGTACTTGTGACGACTGTCAGAGTCAGAGTCTTTACTGTTTATTTGTCACAACTACTACACAAAGGCAGCTAAGAAAAGTTTTTTTAAAGATGCGCTATTCAAATATTTAGCAGATTTTAGCCTGGATTTTAAGCTTCTGCCTTTGGGAAGTGGTTGCCAAGTGTCCCTTGGCAACGGGCGCTAAATGTCGTTATGACAGCTTCTTTGATTACAGGAATATTTTAATATCAGATATGCTCATGTTGCAGCGTATTCTCATTGGACGCAGTCACGGGGCTGGAGACTCTCTTCAACTATGATAACTCGCTGTCTTTCCACTGCTGTAACTGTAGTGAGCTGACTGAGTAACCGTGTAACTCTGGAGTTAACCTGTGGACAAAGCGGACAGAGACACCTGCTGGACAGGAACACAAGTAATCCAACAGTCACTGTCAGACTAAAGGTCGGCTCATATTATGGTCAAACAACACTTTATTCACAATTACTATCAGCACTCGGGTCTATGGAAATATTTGCTAAAAAAACAAAAGCAAAAAACAAACAAACAAACAAAAACCATAAAGAACAACAACAACAAAAAAATCAAAGCAGCTAACAAAAGCAGGTAGCTAAAATTCACATCAATAAGTATTACACTGTTGTGTTTCTCCTCTGGCACAGAGTAAAATGTCCATTAAATGTACAAGGCGCGTCTCTTCACAGTGAACCCTCTAAGTGCTTTTCTGATGTAAATAAGGAAACGACAAACATACAAATTGAGGGAAATGAAATTTCTCAAGCTACATTTCTGTCTATAAGTTCATTTTGTCAACTCATATCATACATTGAGGTCTGCCTCTTCAGTATTATAAAAAATATTGTAAACATTTATATTAATTGCACAACATACATTCAAATACATACTGTACTGTACAGCAAGATTTTATTTCTGTATTGTTATCCTGTAGCACCATGTATAGCAAGCTGAACAAACTTTTTTGATACTTCTACAGCGTGGTACTGACAATACAAAGGAGAAAAATGGCATTTACTAATGACATATCCTGCCAGTGGTCAAATATTCAGGAGATTTGGATTTTACTGCTGTGAGATAGTGGTTAGTGTAGGGCAGTCCAAGGTGTAGTTGACACTGTATGGGCTTCAATCAAGGCAGTCGAACTGTAGTCACCTCACATCTCACAGCTTTGAGGAGGAGGATGCTTCATAAAGGACATTCATCAGTGTTAAGATCAACTATTATACAAAAGATTATGGCCAAGGGTTTGTTACCATTGGTTGTTTAAAAGTCCACACCACTTCTATGCGCAGACAAAATTGTGCCAAGAAAGAAAATGTCTTGTGAATCCGAGCACTACTGATTTAGTGTGTGCCACAGAGACATCATGAGGCCATGACATCGTCGCGTAGCAGCATAGTTGTCACGTAACTCGTGTTCCCACGACATGAAAGAAAGCTGATTAAAGCTGATATATATTATCTACAAGCAGAACTGTTGGAGTGGATGGCTTGTGGATACCAAACTGTTCCACCTGTTTCACAGCATCTTGTTGAGGTTAACGGTCCTGACAGCTCAGGGTAACAGGATGTAAATGAGTATGAAAAGTGTGCGAAGGTACAACTGACGATTGTAGAGTCTTTAAGCTTCCTCTCAGTCTCAGCATCTCCTCTGTCTGGGCGAGGGCTACAAAGAGCAGCTCTCTCGAAAATTAAAACCCAGGTTAGAAAAGGGTATTATCTCAGGTTATGGTCCATCGAAGTGTAGTCAAGGTCCTTGGGTTCGCCTGCACTCCCCCTTCTCCTTCCTTCGCTAGAGGAGGCCAATGTGGTTGGTTGTGGAATGCAGGTGGTTAACCAACCCACCCTTCCCAAATCTGCCCTCTGTGCAAGGGAAACAAATACGTGAGTTAAACATGCCACTTGAGGCATTCACTGGAAACCATGGCTCCAGTTGTGGTCTGTTCCTACCAACACTGTGAGGAAGAGTAAGAAATGACAATAACAGGACTGCGAACGCAACACAATGAGACAGTTTTACATCTGCATTGCTTCACTGAATTTGACTTGAGTGGGTGAATGAAAAAAAAAGATGGTGAGGCTTTGCAATGCAGGTAAATGAGAGAGAGTTATAGTAATTAGAGGAGTAAAGAACTACAGTAAAGAGGAGAAAGGGGGCATGCTGCTGGGTCATCTGACCAAGCTAAAAAAATAAAAAAAAAAAAAAATCTGGACAGAGATAGGACGAGAACTTGGCTGACTACAAATGAGCAGATGGGTTATGACAAACTCACAGCGATTTGGAGGAAGGCTTCTTCACTTTTGGCCTCTTTCGACGATGAACTGGCCTGAAGCATGCACAGCACGTAAAGACGCGCAGGGCAAATGCATGTGCATGGAGACAGACACACAGGTATATACACACAAAACACACACACACCCACCCACACACACACACACAGGTGCACACACATGCATGCGCGCACACAGGCAGGCACACCCACACACGCACAGCAGAGACAAGCAATTAGGCTTAATTACAAAAAGGGAACAGCAGAAGCTGAAAAGTAGGCTCGCATTTTGGCCCTCTTTGGCTTCTGCTTCTGCATGCTGAAAAGGCTTTGATCAGAACATTAAGGAACCATGGCAGTTTGAAGAGGTTCAATTTCAGCACTTCATCATCACTGTATTTCATTTCCTTGACTCCCCAGGTGACTCATAATGAGCAAAAAACATAACCAAAGACTCGCTAGGGAGGCTGTAACCTCTCAGAATTCATATTGTAACACAAGTTCCATCTGCAGTGTTTGTTAAAGTAATAAGCTGAGCTGAGAAGAGGAAGGAAAAAAATACCTGTATTCACTGAAGTAGTTTCGCTCTTTCCCTCCTGAAAGAAAGTGGAGGTAACATTAGTCTCAGGCTGAAATTACTGGAGACACTGTAATCCATCATGTTTTCCTTAGTGGCTTTTAACTCACCCTTCTCCGGGTTGCATTGCTTATGTCCTTTGCAGCCTCTTAAGTCCATGAGCTGTTGATGCAGTGAATTCAGAGCGTTGCGGTCGAGGGTGCTGACAGCATTTATCAGCTACAGGAATAATAAGGACACAATGTCAACAAGGTCTTTGGAAACTCTGGAAAACTTTGGAAAATCTGTATCCCCTGTGCTCACAGGAATGCACTATCAATCATGGTGTGAGATTATCTTGTAGTTATTATTTGTTAAGTTATTTTTGTGTCTGTACAAACGACATACCTGGTATGGGTCAGTGTTGAGGTCAAAATACTCCAGGAAACCGGTAGCAAATTCACAGAACAGGAAGTTGTGTGTGTCATTGATGGTCCTGAGGCACCAGTATGTGTTGTTGTTGGCACTGGTGCATGCACAGAATGGACCCACTGAGGGAGGGAGGAAGGGGGTGGGGGGGCAGGTGAGGAAGGGAAGGGAGGGGTAAGAGTGGAAAACAACAAATATTACACTAGTGTCCCAAAAATATGTTTTTCATCATGGCTGCTGTGGGAACTATAAAAAATGTTCCAACACAATATTGTTCAAAACATATCCCACAGATACACGCTGTTCCTTACTTGTCCAGAAGGGGGCAGTCTGCCAGTGATGGTTGTCATGGGTGAAGCAGGTGAGGCCAGGCATGCTGCAGGTGTCATTGTTCTGGAGCCTTTTCAGGAATTTACGTAGTTTCTTTCTGCGCTTCTGCTCCTTCTGCAGCCACTGACTCTTCTGCTTGGATGGCATCCTGGTGAGAGCAAACAACATTTAATACAGTGAGTCTGCAAGAGGAAATGAATATTAGTGACACCGTCATTCTCACATTATGTAAATCTTTACCTCAGCGAGTGCATGCGTCCTGCATTTAGCCTGAATACTTCTTTATTCTTTAGAAGATAACTGGAAATACAACAGACAAGAGTCACATTTATGAGGATATCGCTGTGCTGTTAGTGATAGTGTGGTCTTGAAGAAATCTCACCTGGGAGTGTTGCACTGACATTCCTCTGGCCGGACCTTTTTCAGGTGACCTTTTACTTCTCGCAGGTTCTTGATTTTGGTCTGCAGTGTTTCAATCTAAGTGCAACAGGAACAAATACACAGTCACACATACCTCGCTACGCACCACAAACCACTAATCAACGTGAGAGATGGGGAATGAGGGAGAGAATGTATTAGTACCTCATGCTCGATGTGTAGTTTGTGGTCTTTCCATGCTTGAAGGGACTTGTAGAGTCCTCCATCACACTTAACTGTGTCATTCATAAGGATGGAGCACCTGCAGGAAACAAACAAGTACATTAGTCAGTCTAAAAATCATCCATCTCTCCATTTCTCTCCTCCTAAGCATACACATTACACACACCTGTAAGTGACTTTTAGAGCAGCAGGTGGTGTGAGTCTGTTACTGGTGGTGGGTTTGGCTGAGACCCCCATACCACTGAACTCTTCATTGTCCTCCTCATTCACCACTCCTGTCCTCCTGTCTCTAATCCAGCTGCTGTTCCTGGACGCCAGCGGCCGGTAGCCCTCTTCCAAGTCCACAGCGTACAGGTCTCCGTCCAGCTCAAATGATACAGAACGAGCCCAGCGCTTTCTAGAGACAGTCTTACTGGATTTCATCTCTGAATAAGATGAGACAGAGGAATCTGAATGAGATGGAAAAAGAGGGACGTGTTTTTGATTCTGCCGATCAGGATATATGATGTGGACAAGAGAACCCCGGCACTGGCCAAAAAATACTGATGATATCAATTGACGTTTCATGCAACTGGTTTCACATTCCATGAATAATTTACCAGGTTTTGCATTTTTTTATTTCAAGGCCATGTGATTAAAGGCTCGCTTGTCCACTCTTTCCCACCACTTGATGGCAGCACAGACACATACATCTCATCTCATGAATACTTCAAAAGCTGGCTATTTTAGCTTGAGATTAATGGCCCTGCTTGGCAAGGCTTTGTAGGCTACAGCAAGGACATTTCAAAGTAAAGAACAAATGTCTTTCTGAACAAAATCACATCTATTAATAACTTCCAGAACAATGGCACATGTGAGTGGCAGGACCGACTCACTCTTCTTGGCGAACAGCCGCTTCCTCTTCAGGACTGATGTTTTGAAGCCGACATCACCACAGTCACAGCTGTCTGAGTTGGGTGTCACAGACAGCTGAGAGGCGCCACTGGCCATCAGAGCCTGCATACGTGGGGCATAGAGACTAGCCATACCCTTGCACTTATACAGCCTCAGCTTGCCAGTCGGGTCCTCTACACACTGCCATTTCTGAAATAAAGCAGAGGGAAATGTGTTGATAACAGGTCTTCAGGCTACAGCACAGCACCAGTTTTGATGCACAAAAACCATTTGATTTAAAATGTCCTTTATGGGGTTATTCTCAAATTACTGTGCAGGCTTTTTATTCAGATTTCTTAGCAAATCAAACGGTTCTTTATCCACATGAGCACACATGCAAATGCATGTCATACTCAGTGCACTTAATTTTGAAGGATTAAAAAAGACTTAATGGAACCCTAAGAGCACAATGAGTGTATATTATACTCTGTCAACCAGATGTAAATTATCACCCTGTGCAACCTACACTCCATGTTGTTCTCCTCATACTTTAATAACCTGTCTTTGTTAGCTCCTGCAGATTGGATACCTGTCCTGGCTGCTGGCAGGGGGTCTGGTACTCTGCTTTCTGGCACAAGTCCTTCACCCGCTGGTATTTTGGCAGGAAGTTCTCCTCCTGGGCCATTTCCTTCCCATCAGCTCTCTTGTGTGGAGGCTTCCTGAAAGAACAGGAAAACATGAAGTTTTTTTCAGCCAGCCAAGGACAAGGAGCCTGATGTCATCAGGAGACAATGTCTGGTATGTGAATATCTCCTGCAAGACGTCGATCAATAAAACATACCCTCTTTCCACAAGGAAAGAATCTCTCCATGTTTTCCCCTTCCTGCTCAACTGGAACCTGGAAATGAGCAAAAAGAAATAAAAAAGTCCTGTAAAACCACTCTGTGATATTTGCACGGAACAAGCGTACAGACCATTTTCAAATGCCACCCTTGTACAGCACTGAAAAGAAAGTGGTGTTACATGTTGGTATTTGGATTGTAGATCTGATAATGTTCAAAAAATATCACAGAGTGCAGAGATTCACTTTACGAAGTCCTGGTCAATTACATCTTGTCACGTCTGCCACTAATCTGCAATATAATAAATGCCATACCTCGATTATCAATTCAATGTCAAGATAGTGAACGAAATAGATAATGAGTGTGTTCACCTATTGACTGGCCTGTCTGTGTCCAGCAGCTTGAGGATAGACTTGCCATCCATTTCTGCAGGGATATCAACTCCGGCCATGTCCAGCAGAGTTGGTGCCAAGTCAATGTTCAACACTACATGAGAATTACTGCAGGGAAGCAAGAATAAAATGACATTTTGAATGTTATTTACCAGAAAGGTCACACTGACATTAATCTCTCATACATCGCTATGCATATATATATACATACAGGCAGACATGCAGATAGACAGACAGACAGACAGACAGACAGACAGACAGACAGACAGACAGACAGACAGACAGACAGACAGACAATACTCACATGGCACCATGCTCCACATTAGGTCCTCGTATATAGAAGGGAACACGGATATCAAACTCATATGGCATTGACTTGCCCTTGACCAGACCAAACTGGCCAATATGGTAGCCGTGGTCTGAGGTGTAAATGAGGTAGGTGTTGTCCAGTTCCCCAGTCTCCATCAACATGTTGTACATCTACAGAGGATATAATTCATCAAACACTCACCGAGTGTAAAAAGTTACACGTCACGTTTGATAGCTCAAGTCTCCTGTGCCAGTTTCAAGGAAAAGGGGATTGAACAATTTACCAAGTGTGTCAGTGAATACATTACACAACCCCAGTCAGAACAAGCACAGATCTCTCAGGACCAGAGACTGTCAGATGAAATGTGAATGCGTCTGGTGCATTTAAGTGCCCATGTGCGTGTGTGCTTCTGCGTTTAACCCTGTGTCTGCCTGCAGGTCCACCTACCTTCTCCACACTGTCATCCACAGACAGCAGGGTCTGCATCCTCCTGCGCTGCAGCATGTTGGTGAACTGCATGTGGACGGGCTTCATAGGTCCAGTGTAGCGGAGGATCCAGTGCTTATCTGGATTAGGGGCATAGTTGTAGCTGGGGGTTCTGAAAGCAGAGGAGGATAGAAACACTTCAAAATAAAAGACAAAAAAATTACTTTACCAAGCATTAAATTTTTGTGGCCGCTTTTCCATTCAAAAAAGAACACAGCAAAGCACATGATTCATTTTAGTACATGTCACATTTCACCATACAATTGCATTCAGTTGATTTTTTTCCATCTCTACATGTGTAGTTTCCCTATTATATTACTGTAAATTGGATTATGGAGAATGTGCCAATGTGTGTACATTTACATTACGCACTCACAGCAATCATATCTGCCTGCTTTTATCCTCCTCTTTCCAAAGTAGCCAGAAAACGGTTTATACAATGCTAGACTGGAGGTTACACACACCATGTAAAATGCAAAGCACAGCAATCAATAGTTCCGTGTGGGCAGCGAGCACAGATTGATCAATATTTAACTCCAAGCCATAAGGAACTTTAATTATTTGAGAATAAACACTGCTAAATAGCTAATGGGATCCTAGAAGAAATATATTTAAGGTTTAAAGTGGATCGATTAGACTTTTTAGAAATGCTAATGTCTCGCACAGCCTGGTCGACAGTAGGAACTCTAATGTAGTGTGAGGATATGTCTATAAGGTGCCAAGGTGAGAAGAAGGTTTATCACCGGAGGAGTGCCAGAGTTTTACTGCCTCTTTCTCTCTTCCTATGGTTGATAACGGCAGAGGGAGATGGAGTAAGAGGAGTAGCTGGCGCAGGCGCATTGAGAAAACATCACTCGAGGGAGGGCAAAATTATGGAGAAAGAGCAATTAAAAGTTTGTACAAAGACACTCGGGCGGAATTTTCTGAATATTCTGTGTATAAAGCCCGTGTGGCACAGGTTAATGATGCTGGAGGGATTAGATGAAGCAGGAGGAGAGTGTGTGGGGTTTTGGAGCGAGCGGGCAGAAACTGCTGTCTCATTACTGGCCTTGGATTTGTCTCTCGAGGCCAATAGCAGGTCTGCCATTAGCCAGAGGCAGGAGAGAGCCAGTCAGAGGCACGGACAGTGAAAAAGACAAAACCTCATATGTTGCATGTGTGTGTGTGTGTGTGTGTGTGTGTGCTCCTAAATAATTACCTATGCATTAAAAATACATTATTTATACCCCTCTTTGATCATGACTGACAAAATGGTACAAATTAGCAGAGCTCATTATGATGGTAGTACTAATATGAACAACACGTGAGCCAAATAAACCAGAGTGAAACACTGGCTGTGGAGAGGGAGAGGGTGGAGAGGGCTCGGCTGCCAACAGCATACTGCAGGCACAGGAAGATAAGATCGAGTTGAGATTATGGAATTTGTGTCATTCTGGGTCAAATGAAAGGAAGCGTGAATGTGGATGACTCATAGCAAAGCAAATAGCTGTGAATGTGAAAATGTAAAAATTCACCCATTTTCTTGTCAGCACATAAAACCAAATTGGTTTACACCAAACAGGCAAAGGCAGTTGTATTCAAATCCCCTTATTTGTGCAGGTGAATTTACTACCTCATAACATCCCAAAACAATCCGACACTCTCAGCTTGGGGAATTACATTGATTTTAGGTTTGTTTTTGCTCTTTGAGGCTCCCTAATTTTCTTACATGTGCTGCGATGCGTTGGGGAAGGCGGAGCTGTACTGGGGCGCTGAGTCCTCTGGACCGTGCGGAGCTACGTGGCTCAGGACCATCATGACAGGGCGGTGAGGGTACATCCTCTTGGACATACGGAAGTAGTTGATGCTGTCGTTGGTAATGATGTCTGTCAGGTAGTCCTGTGGAGTGGGCAGACATTGTCCATCAGGCACCGGATGAGTGACAGAGGAGACTAAAAGAGCAGACGTCAGTGTCTTACTGTGCCGGGTCAGAGCCCCTCACTGACTTGTCTGCGTCCAAAAATAATCCCAAAATCTGCTAAATGAATAATGACCCACAAAGGATTCATCATACTTCATTCCTTTAAATTCATATTTTCATCTTAATCCCCTTACCTTGCTTTCAAGTTTTAAAAAAAACATTATCAAGGGAAATATATTCAGCCAAGCCTTCTCCGTGAAAAACTAATGAAACTTACTGTCTTGTGCCTCACATCTAGATATAAGGAGCATGATACATTTGAAGTCAACTACTAAGTAATCTCAATTAAAAAACAGTTAGTAAAAATAATGCTTTTAAAATGAATGTAAAAGTAATATGTTTGACTTTTACTGTCATGCAGGGATTCACTCAGTGAAACTAGGTAGCTTAATCTCTCAGGGAGAGAGAAACGCATCAATACCTTTGAGTAGCTGCTGCTGTGTTTCTCTCGTACTCCGTTCCTGCAGAGGGTGTAGTTGTAGAAACGTGAATTCTTCACCAGTGCTACCCATTCTTTCCAGCCAGGGGGCACATAGGAGCCATTGTACTCATTCAGATACTTTCCAAAAAAGGCTGAGTGAGGAACAGGCGAGCAGTATGTTAATGATGTCCCCGAGCAACAGTAAATCTGTGAAACTCTCAACTTAAACTGCATGTGTAGCTACATGGTTCACCTGTTCTGTAGCCAGAATTGTTGAGATGCACGGCGAAGGTGTGCGGCTCGTGGTGGGCTTGCCACGAAGGTGACGAGCAGTTCTCGTTGTTGGTGTAGGTGTGGTGGTTGTGCACGTATTTCCCGGTCAGGATGGAGGAGCGCGACGGGCAGCACATGGGCGTGGTGGAGAAAGCGTTGGAGAAATGCGTGCCACCCTTCTCCATGATGTGCCGGGTTTTGTTCATTGCTTGCATCGAGCCTGGGAGAGAACAGTCAGAGAGAGAGAGTGCGAGTGAGGTGGGGTGGGGCATGGGGGTTGTATGAAGGGATAGAAGGGTGAAGGAGATTTGAAGGCCATGGATTTTAATGAAAGGGACACAGACAGATATAAAGCAGTTAGAGAGGAGTGAATGAGGGGTTGAGGAAAGCAGAGAGGGTAAAGAGTGAAAAATATAAACATAGGGCATGAGGGGGTAAGAGCAAAAACCATTATGGACATGGTGAGAGAAAAAGTGGGGGGGTAGTAAATGAGGGGATAAATCTTTTTGGTAAAGTGTAACCCATTTGGATTCCTGTGTACTAAAAGCTTTTCAGGCTGATGGTGATTGTTTGGGGAAACAGATGCTTGACCATAAATTCCTGCTTTTCAATGAGAGTCTTCTCAGTAGCGATCACAGGAGGACAAAGGGTGTCACCAAGGCCATTATGCAGCCACTCCAGTCCAATACGCCGCTAAAGGACTTAAGCGGGTAGGGAGATGGCCAGCGTTTGGCACCCACACAATGGAAGCCATAGGCCGCCCTCATTTCATGCCAGCAATGGAGGAGTTGGCAAAGGGAGCACATGACTTTGAGTGGACCAGTTGTTATGGTGCCAAGAGGCAGCATTAGGCTGACTTTCCCTTGCTGATGCTGTTGGATACACATGGAGAGAATATCCATACCCATGGGACACAAAGCAAACAGAGAAAGGCAGATACACAAACACACACACACACACAGGAAAGGATTAATAGGGAGGAAACAGTCTTACCCAGTTCTATGTCCTGATCATCAGTCAGAATCAGGATGATGTTGGGTCGGATGTTGCGGACATGGCGATCCCTCTGAAGGCGAGACCTGAGGCGATATCCAGACAGGTAGCCAGAGCCCTGGGCCACGGGAAGCAGTCCCACCAGGAGGAGCAGGAGAAGAGGGAGAGGGGCGGAGGGCACCCACCCTGCCATCGCGTCACCCTGCGGTCACCTCCTTGGCTCTTCCGTTTCACGCACAGGAGTCTGCAGCTTCCTCACTCAACCTGAGAGTCAAGGCACAAAGAAAGACTGATGAAAATGAAACGCACACACACGGACACACATGAGACATGGTAAAAAATAGCAGATGCAATCCTTGTGCTGCCATTACAGGGTGCTCTTCCGTACAAATGCACCCGTTTGGGCTGATCTCAGCTCGTTAATCAATCATTAATGATGCATTAGAGTGGTGTCATTGGCTGGGTGTAATGATCTCTGGTGATGAGCACATGGCTGCCAGGCTGGGGCTAATGGGCCTGGGCCCATGGCCAGCTCAGGCCTCTCCTCCCCCTGAGAGGGTTAGGGTGGATGTAAGGAATGAGGTGGGGTGGGAGGAGGGGTAGGGAGCAGAGGTGAAGGATAAAGACAGAGGAAGAGGGGATGAGAGGAGGAAAATGACGACAAGGGTCAGTGAGCAGCGCAACAATGAGAGGAGACAACAAAGACTCCTCATGATACCATATCAACACACAGTGGGGAGCAGAGAAAATACTCAAGCACCTGCAAAAATGGAAGCAGGAAAAATAATTGGCGCAATATCACCAACGTCAGTGAAAGCAAACTGCCTCTAGATGTGCAGGAAATTACAAATTCCACTCTCCTTGTGAAAGTTTAACAAAACAATTAGAGTGAAGTATGTGTTAAATAGAGCTTTTTCTGAATTAATCTCTACACGCAGTTAACCAAAATTACAGTACAATCCTATTAGCTCTGTAATAACTCTTCCTCATTAACATTATATCCCCTCTGAGTTTACCATGGCAACTGTTGGTTATGCTTCCCTGCAAACACCCAGCAGTAGTTACCTGATATTTTTTAGTCTTACGGACGATCTGAGCTGCAGGATTAATAAACACAGAGACAAAACAAAGCAACAGAAACTGAACCGAAAGCTGCTCTTCAGCCACATTCGCTCCTTATCTGAAGCTCAGAACATAAAGCAAGAGCTTGTCGTATAAATGAGAGTCATTGCGATGTATATTTTTTAACAATGACAATTAAAGACTAGATGGAACATGCATATTAATAAAGGGATTTTAAATCAAAGCAGGCTTAATTAAATAAAGATATTTCACTTCACATTTGTTTTACCGAGCTGTTAGATGTCATATACATTATTAAAAAGAAATATTGATCGATTGTGCCTATTTCATCAGAGCAGTCACACACCCCAACGATTGTAATCATGAACACAGTTTACAAGCAGCAGTGAATATCCCTCCACCGCTGAGACGCTCCGCTGTCACAGAGAGGTGGGGGTGTGAGCATTAAGTGCGTGTTTGTGAGTCCATGAGGAGTACGTGGCCGGAGCAGTCCTTGTTTGAAGATGAAAACAATAACAACAACATAACTGCGAACTCTCTCTGCTGGGACTGGAGCTCCTCCGTAACAACAACAACAACCTGACTGGAAAATAGTTCAACCATGGGGATAGGCAGACGCAAGTGAACACAAACGCACCGGTGTGTGGATGCAGACGTACACAACCGATGTGCTCATCAAAGACCAGATGACGACATCTCAGCCAGAAATCTAAAATACATCCAATATCTGAGGCAAGCGGTGATTACGAGAGGAACTTTACATGCACAGAGTCGCAGCTGATGACGTGAGTGTGAGTTGAATATAGGAGAGCTCCTCTCCACCACAAAACCCCCCCTCTCCCCCGGCCTACTCTGTGGTCCAGATTGTGGGTCTTCCCTATCGCACCAACACCTACACATGTCCTCCATCCTCCTTCGTGGACTTGATTTGCATAAAGGGAACAAACCTACACGCGCAAATAGACACCACGACGAGCGAGCGGATACATGCATACACGCATGCATACAAATAAAATGTACAGCAGCAGCTGTGTTTGCTCTGCTTTCCTGCTGCCAGGGCATGTGCTTCTTCCCTGGGGGAGCACATGAGCTTTGACTCGAGGCACTATGAGTCTTGAAAGTGCCCTTGCTCTTTTCTGGTGCTCTCTTTGCCTCTCTCGTGAAAATAAGACACCAGAAACAAGGAGATCCACGGGACAGAAAATAGCCAAAGAAAAGACAGACATTTAACCACTGGTAATTACCTCTCCACCAAAATGGATTCCAGCACATCGTCCACAGTGAATAAAGAATAGGTCCAGTGTGTTTTCATTAAGCTGGTCCTCCAGTTTGAGGAGAGGAAGGTACAGTCCTCCCCTTGACAGTTTTTTTTTCTCTGTTCAAATGGCTGATGTGGGCAAAACCAGAATACCAAATATAGTCCTGATTTACAAGAAAACATCCAGCTCGATTTTACACGCTGAACTATCAATAGCCAAGTATGTAAATGCTGTGTTATTGACATGCTACGGTGGTGGATACTTCCTGACATTACTCCCATGAGGCTTTCCTCCTTCCCCGAGATACTGAGGACTAATTGGATTTTCAGGCTTTTATCAGCTCTAACTGACACATACAGTCCTTTATTTCCAGTTTGCTCTCTCCCTCTCTCTTTTATCTACATGCATTGTTTATTTCTCAGTGTGGCAGATGCTACATGAAACAGCGAGGAAAAAAAAAAGAAAAAAAAAAAAGGAAACCATAACGTTCAAACAGACAGAAGACATTATACCTTAAAGATGTGCGGAAAAACAGAGATGGACATCCATTAGGAAACAGCAGTTCTTAGCCAAGCTCTTTACATTCTTCTATAGCATGACCAGCGTGATGGTTTGTACACATTCATAATGCAAGGCAAGCCATGTTGTTTCTGTAAACTGGGATGATTTAGAGCTTGTTCTCCTGACAAAGCTCTGCCCACATCAGCTCTTTGCACTAAGTGAACTGCGAAACGACAACGCTGATTCAGCCGGATAAGACAGAATGAAAGAGGAATTTTTTGCACTTTAGACAAAAGCAAGACAACATGAGTAAATATAACTCTCAGCAAAACTCATTAAAGGCTGGGGGCTTGAAAAGGAAGGGCTGGGGAGTAAGCCAGTGGAATATGAGATCATAGGGAATAAGCTTCTAAAAGCATGTTTGAGGACTGAGGATCATCTAAGGTTATACTAATGCCAAGTGATGCCTGGAAGTCAGAACAGAAGAGGAAAGTTTTGCTCCTCAGTCATTCGCTTGTAAAGAGTCTCTATGAGACAGCAGCACAGCATCACCAGATAAAAACTTAATGCCAGACATCTTTTATTGATAGGACTGAATTATAAATGTCATGACAACCGAGCTAGCCATGTCACAGCATGGACAGGATGGTAAGATGGTGGCAAGCGTAGAGGGATGAAAACACACACCAGATCAAGAGACAGATGCATTACACTGCCCAACAACACACACCTGAGCTTTGAGTCTAACAGTTCAAGTGAGGCAGCGAGGAAGCTGAGAGGCAGCGAGGAAGCAGCTTGATAAATCTTCCAAAGATTTCACAGAGGCGTTAATGTACTTTTTCCCTATAAATAAAACACCTTGGGCTTTGAAACAGGCATAAAGTCTGATTCATCCAATCTGCAGCCCCCTGAGAAGGCAAGAAACACAGACAGAAAATGAGAAAACTGAGGAAAAAAAGCAGACATTTATTACAAATTGAAGGAGGGCGAGTCATGGCATACACTTGCAATTTAATCAGTGGTGTCTCATAATGCATAAGAAATATGGAGGCGAAAGCCCACAAGCTTGCAGCCAAACTCCTGGATTCTCTATCACAAATGTTCTGAGACAGAGAGAGAGAGAGAGAAGGAGCGAAAAAGAGGGAGAAAGTGTGAGAATGGGAAAGTACCTCTAGGCATACAGTCGGGAGAGAACAAAGCTTGTGCACATCCATTGCAGATGGATTTTTCCCAAACATGAAAACTAGATTCAAAGACCAAGGCTTCTATATAAAACAGAACAGAATAAAACAGAATGCAAGAGCAGAGAACCTCCAAATCTCCTCTGCGTCACTCTCAACGCAGGAATTTGCCATCCGCTGTATTCTGCTGCTGGAAAACATAAAGGAAGTGGCCAGGAAAGTTTAAATAGACACATCCAGCTCTGAATGTGGTCTGCTGCAGCACTATCAAGCCAATCCCTTGGTCATAATTGAGGCTGGCAGGGCTTTGCTAATGTGTGACTTTGTTCCCATTGGCCTGCCTCACTCTGAACAGAATGTGCAAAATCTCTAAGGACCCTTGAATTTACCAACAAAAGTTGTCATTCAGATGCAAATTCTGCAACGGCATGCATCTATGTGAGAGTAACTTTCTCTAAGAGAAGTCTGTGTGTGTGCGAATGTATGCGTGCGTGCGTGCTTGCGTGCTTGCGTGCTTGCGTGCTTGCTGCGTGCGTGCGTGCGTGCGTGCGCGCATGCTTGCATGTGTGTGTGTATGAGTAGTGGAAGGAGGAGTTTGCACTTCTCAATACAGTATGGAATGCCTTTTTCATGATAATAAGAACCAAGGTTTGGTGCCATCCTTCATCTACCACTCTCTAATAGCAAATCTCTGCACAGCCACCGGAAAAACTGGACCAAACCATGTGGAAAAACACAGGAGCAAAGTCACTGCTTCTAATCAGTCTCATCAATGTCATACCTAAATGTCAAAAACCCCGTGCTGTGTGCTGTATGTGTCTTTGTTCCTGCTTTGGTACATCAATGTAACATAGGTAGATTTAAGCTGCATTAACTGGTCGGTCACCAGTTCTGCTGTCATGACAGGTGCTAGCACTAAACTATAGGCTTATCGGTTATTAATGATGGGGGATGGCATCTTTGAACTACGCCTCCTTTAACAAGTCAGGCTGTCACCCTGTTCAATAACACTCCAGACACACTTTGGTTTTAAAATAGCATCTGCACACTCTTTTTGACAAATATACCTTTACTTCCTAATAAATGACTTTAATAGTTGAGAATGACAAGAGATAATGCAGAGGCTGATCCCATTCACGGGGAAGATTTAATTTAGATTTCCCTCAGGTTCTGATAAGGTTGGCACTCTGCAGACATTCGAAGATGACAGCGAGAACCTGCACAGTCATTTCGTTTGAATACGCAGACACAAAAGAGCAGTGGTTACACTTTAAAAGTGAGAAAATGAGATTTCTGCTGCGATGAGGAGGCTCAAGTGTGAAATATTTCTTCCTGCAGTTAGTGTTAAACTGCTTGCCTCCACATTTATGCGTGTCTCCTTTCTTGTTTATACTTTATATTCTTCCTTAACCTTTAATACTGTGTGGAATGTGCTGCCTAGACAGTGAAATATGAATGAGGGTAATTTTAGTACTTAACACATCATTAATCCTGCAGCAAGTCTGTTGCCCTGAGAAAAGGGGTGAAGCTGTGATGTGCTCTGGCTGGAACACACACGAACACACACACACACACACACACACACACACTGCAACCTATCTTACATGTACGTTCCATTTATTTGTTAATTTCCCTGGGCTCGCCCTAATGATTTAAGCGAGGGGTGTGGGCTCTGAGAGAGCGAATTCTTAATGCTACAGAATACAATGATATTTTAGCCATAACGAAATGGTTTGTTTGGTTTGTCTGCACAGATTCCTGATTTCATCTTCATACAACACCTCTAGATGAACTGGAGAAGTGACTGTGAAGCTGGTCTTATCAGCCAACATCCGTATCTGACCTCACTCATATATGTGTGACTGAGTGAGAGCCAAAACTTGTGTGAGCATCCTTCCCAGATCAGTGGGGGCTGTTTTAGCACCATGGTAATTCTCATAGTTTTGAGACAAGACATTTGACAGCATGGATGTGTCATGTTTTGTGCTCCACATATTTTTTGTGTTTCAGTGTTTCTTCTTGATTAGTGACTTATGGTGCAAATAATATTCATAAAGTAGTATGTAAGGGAAAGCAACATGGAAGTAGGGCAATAAACAAATAGACTACTAAATTATAAATGCCCAACACACACACACACACACACACACACATAGAAACTGTCCTCTCCAGGTAGTCACGCTATACTTTGGAAGACTTCCTCACACAGTTAGAGAAAAAAAATCACCTCCAGCTCTCTCAAACCCATTATCTTTAAAATGGTTTCAAAATGAGAGCGAGTGATGGGAAGCTGGGCAAATAGTTTGGTGGTAAAAATAAATGTAAGGGAGAGAGAGGGAGAGAGAGGTAGGTAGAAAAAGAAAGAGACTGTATGATGGTGTCATTTCAGACAAAAGGCCCAGTCATGATGTGTTCTCACTGGAGAACAAAGAGCTCTGACAGACTCCCTAGGTCTCCTCTGTTGACTATAAATGTACACCATACGCACAAGAACACACGCACAAATGCGCACACACACACACACATGCAGGCAGAGTGGCGGAGTGACACACGAACACACCCACTATGCCTATCAGACTTTAAATTTCTCTCTCCAGCACAGGGACAGAAAAAGAGAGCAGAAGCAGTTCGACTAATTATCTGTGAATCTGGAGGAAACGAACAGCTTTGTTTTGTTGTCTTGTTCTCAAACGGTTTGGCCACAGCAGCAGCAGCAGCAGCACTAGAGGGGCATCGCGCAGCTACTGTCTGCCTTTTTGTCTCCTCCTGGTTTGACAAACTATCTCAGTGAAGATATTCCTCATAATGAGCTTGGATTTCAGCCACGTCACAAACAACAACGTCAGGTTCCTGCTGCGGCGACGATGTCGTCTCGGAGCCTGAATTCCGGCTTCATCTCATCGTAAATTGCCAAAATTTCACTTTCATTCACATTCGTCCACCTCGCTCCGGCTCTCTTGTCTCCAGCAGCAACCGGGTGGCATGTAAGGCTAGCGTGGTGGTCTGCAGGTTTTTTGGGGGGGCTTCAGTCAGGGTCCACGGCAGGGTCACGGCATTTACCCCTCCTCCACTGCACCCCTGCGCTACGCTTCATGAGAGCCCACAGAGAGCACGGAGGTGTTAGAGAAAACACAAACAGAGCCCCGATTGTCCCTGACTTGGGTTCAACTCCCCCCCCAACAGCCCCACCTCCAGGGGTTTAAGACTGAGAGAATGAGCAACTGTCAATGGTGTTTTGTAAATACCTAGCTGTTTTCACTTCAGATGGGTTTATTCACACGTCGTAGGGAAACGCTCCTGCTTTGCAGTCTGCGAGTGTCCTTGCCTTTCCTGTCCTATTGAGATTTGTATGGGAAAGCCATTTGTGGTGCGTCCGAAAGAGCGGCGCAATCGCCAGCTCCTTTGAGACAGGGGTTGACAGCTGAAACAAGTGAGCAAGCTGGTGGACAGGGCAGCCCGCTGAGTGATGGCTGTTTCTTATTGGCACTTATTGACCAGAGGCAAAGCCCCCCTACAGTGTGTCACATCCCAGCTAAATGGATTACAGACAAATCAGCCGGGGATCATTGTTCCACAGACCTAACTACCTCACTGAGACCTCGGTGCAGCCAACTGACTTCTGTTTGACATTGCACAACTGCCGCACCAGTGAGAAATCAAACACACCACTCAAATTATGATCTGCTAAGAACATAACACTAAAAAACTTGATGAGACGAAAATTACTGGGATGCACAGAGTGATATTTATCTGCTCAGGAAAACATAATTACCGCTCTAAACAAGGCTGTCTGCCTCTAATTTATGAACTACACACATTGTTGGCAAAATTAGATCACGTTTCACAGGACTCGTAGGTTTTAAGCTGTCATTTGTTGTGTTTTAATTACACACCAGTCCTCTCCCATCACCAAATTAGCACCTGCAGTGGGGACTCCTCTTAATGGCCTTGACCTAATGATGATTACAGACAATAACAGTTTCAACTTTCAGTAAACAACTGCTGCCCACCTGCTGAACAAATCCCAGACACCGCAGATAAATCAATATGCCGGCAGAGAGTTTCAGCTGAGCCGCTGCAGAAGTGATCACTTCAATGGACTCGTGATTTTTTTATTCGCCTGATAAACAATGGCTCTTAGAGAGGCCCTGCAGAGCAGAGGGATATTTTACCGTGTGGTGGCGGGGGCCATCTTATCTGGTGTTAAGCACCCCCTTGGGGGCTGGAGAGGTGTTGGAGAGGTTTACTTCTTCACTCCTCCCATTCTCTGTCCTAACCCCCCATCATTGCTCGATGGCTTTCTCCTGGCCCTTTTGTCGGTGGATTACTGGGGGTTTAGAGACGCACACACCGATTCTTCCCTCCCCTATCGGAGCCACACAGGGGGTTAAGAATAGAACTCGGAGGGGGAGACCTCCACACAATGATGTGAATTACAGAGGCTTTCTATGTATGGTCACTTATATTCCCCCCATTTGCTCGACTCAGAAATCACCACAGAGCACTATTCAGAGCTTGTAGTTTTCCCAGCAGGAATCTTGGGCTAGGTGCCAAAACCCAGATTGTAACAACACCTACATCGTTCAGTGAGTGTTTTTTTTCTTTTAATCCAAGCTCTTTGTCTTTTTCTCAGCTTAAACACGAATATGAGCGATGCTTCTTGTAATCATCCTTTGTAAATGACCAATACAGAAATACCAACAACAAACAAACAAGCCTCAGGTGAAACCGCAGTGGTGTGTAGCTGCACACAGTCAACACAATCACATCATATCATCCCTCCATATTGTGTGAGAGCACAAGCTGTCTCCTCCTCTACAGGTCGGTATCCATCTCTCTCTGCCAGCTGCCCAGACAGCCCATCTGTCTGTCCTGACCTGTGTTTGAGACCACGGGGGGAGCCTAAGTGGCCCACGAAGGGGGTCTCTGGCAGGTTGCCCGCCCGGTAATGACAGTTAAGCTGCCAGCAGCTTGCCTGACAGCTCTTGAGGTCTCTCTGTGGTGCTAGAGTATTGATATTGTATCGGGTTGCAAAGGGCTTGGCAGCCTTTTAATGAGAGCTCAGATTGATCAGGCAGTAGTGGTGCTCTCTTTACAGTGGATGATGCTTATTGGCTGTCCCTGCAGGTCTGACCCCCCCACTGGTTGGATTGATTTGCTGAAGCAGGAGACAATCACATTCATATATAGACACATAGACACGAACACACACACGTACTCATGTACAAATGTAGGAGTATTAAAGAAGTCAGAATAAATGTTGATGCAAAATGGTCACATCTCAGTCATAGGTCAAATAATATGTCTCCAGGGTTTCTCAGTCCATAGACTTAACACACTTTTGGCTCTTTGTGCTAAGACTCTATCTTATTTTGTGTCGATATATAATAAGAGACAGCTGTCTGACTGGATTAACAAAGTTTAAGAATCTAATCCTGACATAATGAATTGTCATAGTCATCAAGCTCAAAATACTACTGGCAGCAGACTTAATGTCGAAATAATTTAGACTTAAAAATCTCCTTCTAAATTTAAAATAAAATCTTTTCATTCATATTTTGGTCATGTAAAGATCAAGTTGCTATAATCCCAATAATTCTCTCCCCACACTGAATAATTTATCAGCATTTAGACAGAGAAAATACTTTGAATGCACTCCCAGCAAACAGAATTGCTAAAATAACAACTAACAGTAATACCAAAAATACAGAAATAATATTCAAACATTCATTCTGACGCATTCCTACACGCACGCACGCACACGCTTAACTGACTAACCCATCGACACACACACACACACACGAGAGAGAGAGAGAGAGAGAGAGAGAGAGAGAGAGAGAGATGGATAAACAGAGGAAAGAAAGAGAGAAAAAGTGCAA